>JAOTJB010329380.1:0-13462 GCA_027123815.1 Erythroxylum minutifolium | reverse complement strand
AACAAAGATTTAGTTTCTTATTAACTTCCTTCTGCTATTTTTGTCCTAATATAAAAGGAGGATTAAGAGGGTGGAAATGAATAATCGCATTCGTTGTAATCATAAAGAAAAACTTCATTCTTCCTCACGTGAAGCAGACCATCAAGGCTTAGAGTTTGAGGCGTAAATTAAACAATGACTCTAGTAGCCAACCATAAAACGTGGACTAGCAAATAGTAAATCGATCAACTGCTTTCGCACTAAGGTCAGTCCTAATAATTCTACATTGGTATCAGAGCCAAATTACGTGTTTCCTAGTCTCAAATGTCATGAGCCTTATTAGTATGCAATTAATCTGTTTAATTGATATGTTCTGTATACTGCTATTCTTTTTTTTTGGTACAAGGGAGCAATAAAAGAATGCTAGGTGCAAATAAGGACGACCCAGGCCGAGCAACACCCATGAGATCCTCCTAAAGAAAATGGTGGAGTTGTCCAGGGGGATTATCAAAGTGAGTAATATCAAAATTGCCTTCGTAAGCCCAAAAGCCAAGTAGTCAGCGCACATATTTACTTCGCGATAAGTATGCACAACACGACACTGCTAAGGTCAGCTAAGCAGTTCCTTACAAGCACGAATAAGTTGATATAATTGATCTGTAGGCCAAAGGTCATCATTCACTTTGTTAACGACTAAAAGAGAGTCTTATTCAATAAACACATTTCTGAAGCCTCGGTCCCAAGCCAAAAGCAGGCCATAATAAATTCTGAACAATTCAGCTTTTGTAATGTTCCCCCAACAGAGTCTCCTTACAAACCCAAACAGCCATCTTCCTTCAGCGTTCCTTACAAGGCCTCCAATCGCTGTGTCTCCGGAATTTGTGAGTGCTGATGCATCCACATTAATTTTGATGCAACTAGTAAGTGGTGGACTTCAAGCAATTAGCATATCCTGATTCATCACCAAGGCCTTTTTTATCGTGCTATATCTGTGAAAATTCTGCACACTTGCACAAATGACATTAGTAGCATGGGGGGTATGCCAACGCCATATATACCAACAGATATAACAAAAAATGTCAGCCCAGGGGATATTATTAGCAACAATAAAAGAAAAGTTTCAAAAATTATTACGAATCCAATCAATAAGAGATAAAGATTTGAAAACATCTAACCGACGACCGTGGAACCAAGAGGACCAGATGACTTGCGACTCTTGACAATCTCGAAGTAAATGTAAAATTGATTCACAAGGGTCGTCACATCTTGGACAATTAGCTGTAGTAATGATATGGAGTTGAACACAACTTTCACATGTTAACAATCGGTTATGAACTACCAGCCACAAGAAAAACTTAATGCGAGGAGGCAAGTTCTTCTTCCACACCAAATTCCATTTGAAATTTGTTAGTGATGTCCCAAGCAGAAGATTATAAGCTGAACTCACCGAGAACACACCAGAGGGAGAAGTAGACCAAATAGTTCTGTCCTTTTCTACAGGAATAAGCATGAAAAGAGAAAGAAGATGTCGGGTTTCCTTGGGAAGTAGTGTACAATATCTCAAAAATCGGCTTCGTTGTCTACAAAATCAGAGACTTTTGTATCTGCCAAAGGGAGCAGGGGATTTGGATCAATTAACAAGGCCAACTCGGAGTTATCAAGCCATTTATCAAACCAAAAGGATGTTTGATTACCACACCCACCAACCTTGAACAACCCCGATTGACAATATTCATACTAGCACAAATGCTCCTCCAAGTATAAGAAGCCACAGGTTTAATTTTCGACTACAAAAAGGTGGAGCTTTGAAATTATTTAGCCTTAAAAACACGAGCCCATGTCTTTCTTTCGCTTTCCGCACTAATTTATGCCTACAATATTAGTTACTGTTTGTTTCTCGCTGACTATGCCTAAATCCTAAACAAATTATGGCCTGGTTTCTGAACCAAAAAGAATTCTTAAATTTTCTATTTCCCTAAGTGGTGACAGTAATGGAAAAAATCAACCCCAGATAGACAAATGTGGGTAAAAGAGAAATGAAAGGTAGTTTACTCTCCCTCTGCAGTTCGAAGAAGGAGATCTTTAGTGTATTGTGTTTGGTTAAAATAAATACCCTGAGAAGTACTATGAGCTTCAATACCAAAAGTGTGATGGAGTGGACCTAAGTCTTTTACGGAAAAGGCAGAGTTGAGATCATTGATAAGTGATGTGATGAGGGATTGCGAAGAACCAATGACTAAAATATCATCCACATAAACTAAAAGGAAGGTGGTGTAAGAGGTGGTTTTATGAATGAAGAGAGAGGTAATGAATGAAGAGAGAGGTATCAGATTTTGAGGGTTAAAAATGAAGATCAAGGAGTTTTTAATTGATGTGATCAAACTAGGCTCGAGGGGTTTGTTTGAGATTATGTAAGGTTTTATGAAGTTTGCAAACATAGTGAGAATGATGGGGATTAGTAAAGCCAGGAGGTTGAGACATATAGACGGGTTCTTGTAAGTAACTATGAAGAAAGGCATTATTATCATCAAGTTGACAGATAGGGGAATTATTAAATATGGCCAGGACAATGATAACTCAAATAGTTGTTGGTTTGACAATATGAACTTTGTGACCCTCAAGGGATCCATCGAGATTTCGTTTAGTGCAAAAAACTTGTTTACAATTGACAATGTTAGAAATTATTGAGGACATAAACCACAATAAAAAACTTTAGCATGCTAAGATTCAAGTAAAGGATCCCTCGTAAAGAGATTCTAGACTCTAGTAGTTCTCTTATATCTATTAACTCTTGTCTTTTCTAGTTAGCCTAAGTGGTTTATTATTATTATCATCATCATCATCATCATCATCATCATCATCATCATCATTATTTTATTACTACTACTACTACTACTACTACTACTATTATCATGATGATGATGATGTTTATGTTATGTTTATGTTTATTATTAGTATTTCTATTATTATTAGTATTATTTTTTCTTTTTAATATTATTTATATATATATTAGTTATTTTCCCTATTTTATTATTTTTATTAATTAATTTTAATTTCTTTTTTGGTTTTTTGGTTATTTTATCCTAATTTTA
This sequence comes from Erythroxylum minutifolium, assembly GCA_027123815.1. NCBI lineage: Eukaryota > Viridiplantae > Streptophyta > Magnoliopsida > Malpighiales > Erythroxylaceae > Erythroxylum > Erythroxylum minutifolium. Next base: position 10,391 of record JAOTJB010329380.1, on the reverse strand, counting down.
CTTTTATTTATCGTTTTTTATTTACTTAGTTATTTTTATTTTTATTTTTATTTTCATTCATTCGTATGGGTCATTTGTAAACAGCTTCTCTACTAATTAGGGATAAGGCCGCATACTACTGGATATCCCCATACCTCGCATCTCAGTAGAATTTCTATCGGATATTGTTGTTTTTTGTTGTAATGTTTGTGTTTGGTGGGAGAGAAACAAGAGTCTATGTGTTATTACGATAGAGAGCGTTAAACTCATCAAGTACAACTTGGCGTCAGTGAGAAAATTTGTTAGCTTGAGTAAAGGATGTAGGATCATAAAAGGTATTTGGAGTGGTGACAGTGTAGGTAATGCAATCAAAAAAGTGACGAGGGGTACGAGTGTGGTCTCGAGTATAGGTGATTATAGGATGCAAAGGAGGATTGGATGTGATTGTGGGAAGGGGGAAGAGGAAGTAAATGGTAGAGGGGGAAGAGGTAAAGGTAAAGAAATAGGAGATGAGGGTGGTGAGGTGGTGGATGACATAGGGAAATTTTTATAAGCAAAAAGATGTTCAAGGAAGTGGACAAGACGGTAAATGTAAAGTTTAGAGGTGTTGGGGTCAAACCATCGATAACCCATATGTTAGGAGGCATAGCCAAGAAAAACACATCGGCCAAATTTTGGTGTAAGCTTGTCTAGACAAGTGGAGCAAAAAGGGAAAATAGGTACAACCAAAGATCCGAAGATGAGTGAGGTCAGGTTGAGTATGATAGAGGACTTCATGTGGAGATTTGTGTTGAAGAACAAGAGTGGGTATGAGATTTATAAGATAAACAGTAGTAGTGAAGGCTTCATATCAGAAAAACTTGGGAAGGGAGGCATGGAGAAGGAGAGTGAGACAAGTTTCAGTAATGTGATGAATTTTCCTTTCAGTACGACCATTTTTTTAGGGTTTATAGGGACAAGAGATGTAAAGAGTGATTCCAATAGAAACAAGGTAGTGAGCAAAGGCACCTTTGATGAGTTTAGAAGCTTCATCGCATTGAAAAGTTTGTATGGTGGTGGAGAAGAGATTTTTAGTAGTGGCTTTAAAAGATTGAAAAAGAAGTAAGGCATGATTTTGTGAGTTAGACAAAAAGTCCAAGTAAAAGTACTAAAGTTATCTATAAATATAATGAAATATTGAGAACCAAAATGAGAAAGAGACGAGGAAGGACCCAAAATATCATAGTGAATTAGTTGTACAGTTTTAACCGAAACTTAGGAAGATATGGAAAATGAAAGATGAACACTTTTTCCTTAAAGAATAGAAGTATATGGATTGGGCAAATTTTTGAAAGACAAACTAGTACCTAATCTAGATAGTGTAGAATGACAGGGAGGACTAAGACGTTGATGCCATAAATTTATTTAAGTGGAGCCAACTATGAGAGAAAATGTATTGATGAAGTGTGTTGGAAACTTCATTGGATAGAGGTTGTTATGAATGGGGCTCACGAGAAACGAGATCTTGGATTTGAGATCCTTCAAAACAACCAAATGGATTAAATTCAATGAAATAAGAATTGTCATTGAAAATTTTCGCAAAAGATAAAAGGTTAATGGTGATGTGAGGAACAATCAGTATATCATGAAGATGAAGAGTACGAGAAAAAGTGGGAAGTGTTAAGGTACTAGTAGATGAAATTGGAAGAGTGTGTCCATTACTGACAATAACTTGATTTGATCCTTCATAAGGTGTGACAAATTATACGATATGAGAATGTGGAGTCATATGAGCAGTGTCACTAGTGTCCAGTAACCATTCAGTGACATTATTATTGGTGAAAAGACCAGACTTATGATCAAGTTGCATATTCATGGCAGAGAAAGCGGTGATAATGTTATTGGTGGGGTGGTGGAGACTAGAAGAGTGGTTTCGAGACTTAGAATACCATAAATGACAATAAACAGTAATATGTCCCCATTTTCAGTATATTTGACATTGAGTAGATGACTTGATATTGTAATTGGGCTTAGAATAAGAAGAAGAATGTGGAGCTTGGGTCTAGAAAGAGAAATTGGTAGAGGCTTAGGACTAGTGGGCTTCCCGAAGTTACATGGGTCCATTATGTGAGTGACTATAAGTTGGGCCATTAAAATTACCAGGCCAGAAGATGATCCATTGGCGTGCCATATTTGTCCATAAACATTAGGTTTAGAACACGAAAAGTTAAAGTTACCAGATAAGTGTTTGGAGGAGTGTTGTCCTCTACATCCCCTGCCACTGCCTCGGCCATTAGAGACATGATTTGTGGTGGAAAAGGTGGCAAGTGCAAAACGCAGTGGCAGTGGTGCATGGAAGGAGAGTAATCGCTGCTCATGAAGCAAAAGCTTAATCTTTGAGTTTGGCAAATGGGATGGTGGTTAGGCGATTTTCAATTGTCGTGATAAATAACTCGAAGTTGGCAAGTAAGCCATTTAAAGTGAAGAGGACGAGATTAGCATCCGAGATGGTATCGCCAATCGTGACGAGTTCTTCAACAGTGTTGGAGATGACGCTGAGATAGTCGATGATGGAGGTGGATCCCTTTTTGACAGTATGAAGCTTCTGACGGATAAGAGACCGTTGACAGGCATAATGAAACATAAAGTGGTCTTCAAGACCAACGCAGAGAGAGCGGGCGGTAGTGTGGTCAAAGCGAGTCACTCTGTGGAGCTGGAGAGTGATCCGGTGAGGAAGCAATTGACAAGTTGATCCAACTTCTTCCATTTCGCATAGTCAGTGGAGTGCGAAGTACAGATGTCATCCGGAGGTGTGATAGTGCCATCAATATAGCCAAGAAGATTAGAGGCACGTAGAATAGCTCGAATCTGGTTTTGTCAAACCAAATGATTCGTAGTGTCTAGTGGAGTGGTGAGAAAATTGGTAATTTGGTTGAAAGGCAATTTAGGTAAGCTCTAGTCTATCATTTTGTTGACTGGGAAATTCTGATTGTATTGTGTTGGTTCTGTAAAAATGAGTCTGTGGTGTGTTGTTAAATATTCAGTGATGAATTGGTGTCAATTGGCTAAATGGTGGTGTTTAGGTGTGTAGAAAAAGGAACTGTTAATACAAGAAATTGTATTTTTAATGAAAGCAAAAGTTGTTAATAAAAAGAAGTAATATTAGTTACTATTATTAATAATGTCCAATTTTTAATATTGTCACTTCTCGTTATAAATACCTTTGTCAGTACTAAAATGGCGATTATTTTTAAAAAATTGGTTACAATTATGCAACACTTTTGTGACAAAAGTACTAATGCTAAAAGTTATGAAATGCTTGACAAAACTATATAGTCATAGTAACTTTACATATTTATGACAAATTTGTCGATACAAACAATATAAAGTAGTAGTAAATTAAGTCATAATAGTACTTCATTTTATTGTGACAATATCATCGCCACTAAAATGATTGAAAATAATGACAAAACATTTGTCACTCGTGCTTTTTTTATCAATGTCCATTATTTGTTGGTCGCTAATATTTCTTCATCACAAGTATTGAAAGTTATATGTTATAATAATGTTGTCAACAAATAAAGATTATATGTTATAATAAATTTATCACTAATGTTTTAGTGTTTGTCACAAATAATATTATTAAATTTAATAATTTAATTATTTAATCGATAAAAATTTTTGCATTGGTGTCTATAAAATAGAAGTTGTCACAAATGATACAGATTTTTAGTGCCAAGATATTGTTACACAAGCAAAAAAAATTATTAATATATATAAAATATACATAGATCACCAAAATGTACGAAATTCTAATTTTCAATATATAAAATTAGAAATTTTAATATCTAAGACAATTATATTTATATACAATTATCCCAAATTATTATTTACTAATTTAAGCTAAAATTCTCCCAGGTAAATTTTTCTGGTGATTCTTCCAAATAGAGTTTACTATTGATTTATTTCCTACAAAATAAATAAAAATAGAATCAATTAAATAGTTTTTAAAATATTAAGTTATAAATTTAGTACTAACATTTTAAAATAATATAATGTAATGATAAGAAGTAATACTAACTATTTTAGATTTTATAAATTTATAAACTCACATGACTAGTTGGAATATTTGATTTTGTGAAACTTGATGGATCTCCAATTAAAGGAAAAGTAGTAAGTAACAAACTAGGAATTACTCCAGTATTTGCCAAATGTGCAAAAATAACTTAAATTTGTTTCATTTATGTGGCTTGCTTCTTAATAGTTGCATCTTGAGTTTGAATCTTCTCATTTTGCATTTTTGTGATTTCAATAAGTCTTGCAACTTGATCATCTAAATCATTTGCACGTTTTTTGACAACCTCAACTTCAACTATAATTTGACTTTTTTCTCGAGACTTAGATGTCATCCCTTTAACTCTTAAATCATGTGAGTAACTTGACTTTCTTTTTAGGACAAAATCGAAATGCTTAACGAGTATTAAATGTGAAAATGAAATCTTTTCTTTGTTTTCCTCTCCCTCTTATTAAAGCTTATTCTACATATTTAGACATAATTTGAAAATTTAGTAAAGAAATTTTAAAATTTCAAAAGAAATCTAATTTGACTATAACTTTTATACCATTATTTCTTCTCCATTTAAAACAGACCAAGTTTCATTTGGTTTCTATTGCGATACCTTCCAAACTTTAACAACGTCAAATCACTCATCGGAATCTTTATCTTTTTAAAAAGAAAAAGAAAAGACAAGAAAATTAATGATTAATTGGAACTTGATTTTTTAAGACAAAATATAAGTTTAATTTTAAGTAAATAAAATTTTACTTCACCATCCGATATGCAATTTGTACAATCGACTTTATACCATAAACTAATTTCTTCTCTTGATTTCCTCTATGCTTGTGTGTTTCTTTCGCTTGCTCCTATACATCGATAAACAATTTGTTTTTAATAAAAGAAAATAACTACCAAAATAAGTTAAAGTACTTAAATTTTAAAATTACCTTATAATTTAGAGTCTCCCTTTTGTTCTCAACTATTGCCAATCACCTTTCCCCGCATCTTTTGGCAATCTTTACTCTTAAGATAGCTTTGGTGCAAATGATAATGTCAAATTTTATATTGTGCGTGCAATTGCTGCATCACATAAGATTGCATATGATTTGAGAAACTGAACTTATCCTAAAATTTATATAAAAATATAATTAGGAAAATTAATAAGCAAATTTAATGCAATGATAAAATTAAACTTTATTAAGAGCTAGTACCAAAATTTCGAATTGACAAGTAGTTCTTCACAAAATGTAATCTCCTAATATTTGCTAAACAACAAGAAACTTTCGTACCATAAAAGAAAAATAAAAGACATGTTAATAACAATATGGAGAATTGATTCAAATAAATTTTGCAAGTTGCTATAATCCAGTAAACTCCATACACTATTCAGGAAACTCTATTCGTCATAGCTAAACCGTATAGTAAAAAGTCGCTAACTTTAAGTTCACCAGGAAAGTTAATTTCCATAAATAGGCATTCACAAGCATACAGAGTTAAAACGCAAAATACGAGAATAAGATGATCCAACAGTACCTCAAAAGGCAAAATGGGGTTGATAAGGAGACAAAATTTTCAAATAGGTTTTAATAAACGAGTCCCAATCAACCTTTGTTGACCCTCATTGACATGTTCTACTGGGATAGTAGAGGACATTACAAGGAACGTTTTTAATTATTTCCTCCAAGAGGGGAACAGATTCTTTGAGGGACAAAATCGGTGACGATTAGAGCTAGGTTTAGTGAAGTAGAGAGAGGAAGTACTGTAGATATCAATCACACCCATGAACGACTTGGCACAAACTGGACCAAAAGGGAGCGTGTGTGACTACGTTACTGGGGAGCGTGACAAAAAGATGAGAACAATAGCGACAAAGGGGCAGTGTGAATAGGGATGACAATGTCTGCTCGGCCTGCCCGACCCGATCCGATTTTTGGCCCGAGTTGGCTGGGTTACGGGCGGGCCACGGGTCTACCATCCGGCCCGGCCAGTGGCCTGCCTATTTTGGACAAAAAGGCGTTGTTTGTCCAAAACGACGCCGTTTTGTATACTTTTTTTATTTAAAATATATATATATATGAGCCGAACCGGGCCGGCGGCCACGGGCTGACCACGAACCGGTTGATCCGTCCGCTTACCTGCGGGCCGGCCAATCCCGGTGGGCCTATTGCCATCCCTAAGTGTGAAATACGGAGAGAAGCCAGAAGACACACAGTTGTGTCTATATCTGTGTTTGTTTGAGAATTAGGACATATTTAGTTGGATGTTAATTAATAGAATGGAAAGGAATTGAATAAAACAAAACGGAATGATTTATAATGGAATAAAATGTAATATAGTAAAAAATTATTTGGGAGAGATGAAAAGTTTCATAATGTAATGTAGTGAAATATTGTTTGAAAAATAGATGTAATGAAATGTAATATAGAATAAATGACTATTATACTCCTAATATTAAAATAGTTGTTACAAGAGGTTTAACGCTATGATTTTAAAATAGAAATCATGTCTAATTAAAAAGTCACAGTTCACAACTGTGGAAATTAATTTTTTTATATTTTTATTTTAAAATAATAAAAATTTTAATAAACAACATAAGAAGAAGAAAAAGTGGTAGAACACGGAGAACGGAAAGAGAAGTCTGGAAATAATAAGCTTGTGGACCGTAATAAATATCTTTGTGTGTGATAAGCTTGTGGATCGTAATAAAAAAAATATGGGAAAAAGGGAGATAGAATTAGAAGAAATAATTGGTATTAAGAAAAATTATTGAGGTTATATTAAGTAGTATGTATTTATTAGTTTACGTTTCATCCTAAACTCTCCGAATCAGAGATTTCTTATTTTCGTTGTTTAGGATAGAATGGAACGTAATATGAAACCCTCCGCTTCTATCTCATTCCGTTTCATTCCATCATAAAACTCTCAACCAAATGATAAAAATGTGTTACGTTCTATTCTGTTACATTACTAACCTCTCAACTACACAGCCTAAGAGTTTGAGAGTTGAGCGGCTGTATCGGGGGTTAGAAATGAGAAACAGAGGAGACGATTTGTGGAGTAAATTATGCTTCATGTCCATGTCGTTTTAATCTTATGGAATAATAATGAACAAATTAATTAAGGATTATATATTATCAGACATTCATAAAAAAAAGGATAATGAATTGACTTAAAAGTATAAAATCTTTTTAAAATTTTTCCATTTTAGTATTTAAATTTGTAATTGATTGGCTTTAAAAAGAATAAAAGCTAATTTCATATAATAAATCTAATTGGAACATCAAAATATCAAATTATAGATTATAATTGCATGAACAAGTTACATCAAACAACTTTCATATTCTTAATACTTAGGTGATAATGACATGTTTCATCAAATTTAATATATGATTATAAATTATTTAATTGAAAAATTAAAGATAACTTAAAAAGAGTTTTAAAATATTTTTTAATTATAAATTTGAGTTAGAAATTAAATTTATTGCCAAAGACATTATAAACCTAATAGTTGAAACATAAAGAATAATTAAAGAAAAAAATTAATTTAAATTGAGTTGAGCCTAATTTTGAAATTTGAAACATTTTAAGAATCAAGTATGTGATAATTGATTTAATTATAATTAAAATTTTAATTTAATTGAAAAGAAAGCCTAAAGTTTGTTAAAGTTTTCAACGTTATTTCGAAGTTGGTGTTCTTCCATATATAGATTGATTGTATATATATTTCCTAGATTAAAGATTTGCTTTCCTAGCTGAGAGATTCTCTCTCCTAAATTTTTTACATTCCATGTTTTGTACAGTATTATATATACCCACATATTGTAATGAGAAAGGTATGAAAAGATACCAGATTTTTGACTCGGTATTAGAGCCATGGCTTCCAAATCCTCTCCTCTTGAATCATCAAACCCCATAATCCATATTCAATCTGAAAATTCTAGCTTTCATGCTGGAGTTATCCTTACCGAAGTAAACTATGATGTATGGTCTCAAATATTAGAGATGCAAATTGTAGGACGTGAAAAACTCGAGTACATTATAGGAAAAATTGATCCACCGAAGGAAACTGATGCTACCTATACAAATTGGTATGCAAAGAATCAGAAGGTTAAGGGATGGTTGCTGACCTCCATGTCACCAGAGATAATGAAGCGGTATATTCAATTATGTACTGTAAGAGAAATCTGGAGTGCTCTAGCCAAGACATTCTATGATGGATCAGATGAGACATAAATTTTTGCACTAAATCAACGTGCTTTTACTACCAAATAAGCTGGTCGACCTTTATCAACATATTACGGTGAACTGGTCGAAATCTTCTAAGAATTAGACCATCTTGAAAAGATTGTCATGAAGAACCTTGATGATATTGTCTCCTATAAGAAACCTATTACATGATTAATGGTGCATATTTTTCTTAGTGACCTGGATGCTGAGTTCGAACAAGTCAGAGGAGAGGTTCTTCGAAAGGATTTCTAGATGGATCTTGACGACACATATGCCTATGTTCGTCGAAATGTTGTACGTCGAATTGCCTTGAATGATGAACCTGACAATCCTAAATCTTCTGCTCTAATGGTTCGATGCGATAAAGTCCAGTCTCGACAACCCAATCAAAAGGTAAAATCTGACCAAAAAAGATCCCAGAAGAGCAGCTATGCGATATGTGATACCAAACCTGAACGTTTGTGCACTCATTGTGGTGAGAAAGGTTATACAAAGGAATGATGTTATGAGTTAATTGGCTATCTAGATTGGTGGGATCCAGAAAAGGCATCACGCAAATGTAATTCAAAGCCAAACCACCAAGCCTCTGTCACTGAAACCAAACCTTCCATTGATGTTGCAGAAGCTTCCTCTTTGATTGCAACTTCAGGTAACATTGGTAAGGTCTTCCATACATCTGTAGCACATAGTAGTATTAGTACATGGATAATTGATTCCGGTGCAACGGACCACATGATCTTTGATAGTCAGTATGTTCAGTCAATGAAACAGTCCAAAACACATGCAGTTTCTAATGCTAATGACAATCCCTCACCGGTGATTAGAGAGTTTTCAATTCCTCTTTCAGATAATCTGAACCTTGACTCTGTTTTAGTTGTACCTTCCCTCAACCATAACTTATTATCTGTTGCCTAAATAACATGTGCATTGTCTTGTTTTATGATTTCTAGCCCAACCATTGTGTTTTTAAGGACATCCGAACTCAGAAGACGATTGGTTATGGTACTAGAAGAGGGAAACTATATTTTTTGGATTTGAAACCCACCAGTTCACATCAGTTGGATCAAGCTCTTTCAGCAAAGCAAATCAACAGTGCTGTTTTAACATATCATATTAATAAATCTTCTGAAATCTGGTTGCGACACAAACACCTAGGTCATGTGTCTTTCGGATATTTTTAAAAAAATTTCCCAAAGTTATTTTATGAAATACATACTGCAGACTTCAAGTGTGATATTTGTGCATTTGCAAAAAGTCATCGTGTTTCTTTTCCAGGAAGCATAAATAAAAGTCCAGTACCTTTTATATTGATTCACTCTGACGTATGGGGACCAACTAAAAACTCTTCCTTGAATGGCTTTTGTTGGTTTGTCTCATTTTTTGATGTTCATACTTGTATGACTTGGGTTTACTTGATGAAATCAAATAATGAAGTTAGTTTTTTGTTTCAGAAATTTTATAAAATGATTGCCACTCAATACCAATCTCACGTACAATTTCTTCGCACTGATAATGGTGGAGAATTTGTTAATCTAGAACTGAAGAAGTACTTACAAGAGAATGGCATATCTCGCCAAATGACTTATCCTTATTCACCTCAGCAAAATGGGGTTGCAGAATGCAAGAATCGTCACATACTTGAAGTTATTTGAGCATCTTTGTTTGAAGCTCACATACCCACTAGTTACTGGGGTGAAGCACTCAATAGTGCATCACATACCCTCCAGCACTCTAGAGTTTCAGACTCCCTATGAAGTTCTTCATTCTACTGTAAGTGCCCCTACTACTCCAAACTTATCACCTAAAATTTTTGGGCGTGTGGCATTTGTGCATCCTCCTATACCATTGCGAGATAAGCTAGAACCAAGAGCCTTACGATGTGTCTTTGTTAGGTATGCATCATTTCAGAAAGGTTACCGCTGCTATCATCCCCCATCAGAAAAAATGTATAGCACTCTTGATGTTACCTTTCATGAAAATGACATGTACTATAATGTTCCCGAGTCTTCAATTCAAGGGGATAGACAAAATGAATTGCAGACCCTGAATCTAAATTCTTCGTTAGACCATTTAGATATAAGTGGTGAATTGTTGGATAAAAGTGGTGAGTGTCTAGAGGAGACGACAGAGGTGTGTGAACAACCTATTC
>JAOTJB010329353.1:0-13466 GCA_027123815.1 Erythroxylum minutifolium | reverse complement strand
ATTTACATGATATTTACATGAATTCTACAAACTTTTATACATGAGATTAAAAAGAATCCTTTTGGTGAGAGATCCACTGAACTATTGTAAAGAATTTGAACAAACCAGTTTGACTCTAAATTGCATGAATATGAAAACAATGCAAAAGAAGGTACATGAGTATGGAGATAATGAAAAAAATTCATCATCTTGGATTATGAACTTTTATATGTTAGGAATGAATCTTATTTATGTATTAGGCATGAATCTCATTTTAGCATATGATTTTTTTTAAAATTAAAGGTGAAGATTATGTTAAAGCTCATGAAAAGCAAGGGTACAAAGAAAGGTCTTTAGGCCTAGATTACAAGCTTAACAAAAGCTTTGTTCCCAGCTGAAAATTGTTTGCATAAGTTAGCAAAAGTATAATCTTCAAACTATATCAACTATTAGTGGAGAGCTTAAAAGAGCAGGGAAGAAATAAATTTATTCTAGTAGGTTTCATCTCAATTTCATCTCTATGCTTGCATTTCCTCATGTTTTGTTGTAGAGCAAGGTTTTCTTTAACCGATTTAGAATATTATTGATAAAAATAGTAATGTTTGTTAATGTTTCCCTATGCTTTCAAGCATTCTCCCTCCAAACTACATAGATGTAGTACTTAAAATCTATTTTGAAAATTTCGAAGTTCCCTTTTCTATTATAGATTAGTTTGCTTGCCTATTTTATTAGGTTGTCCTAACTTGTTATTACATACCTTGAGCAACATCTTGCTTGTAAATGTTTCCACATTTTTGCAAAGTATCGATACTCAAAAAAGAGATGTGAAATATTTCCATCCACCATCTTACGTAACTCACACCTCAAACATAGGCTAATCTTGATTTTATCATTAGTTTTTAGCTTCTTTTTGCAACTAATCACAAGATTAATGATGTTTTTGGTGTATTTGATTTTGATCATACTAGTTTTTTATTTCACTTTCTGTTAATGTTCTTTGAGCAAGTATATGCCTGATTTATTTGTGAAATTTCTTTATTTATACATAAGTCATATAATATGATATGATCTGGCAAAATTTGGCATCTAGCTTGGGAGGTTGTCTTTGACAATTAAGAATCCTCTCGAATTATCTTGCTATTGGTCACCATGTATAATTTCCTCCAATATAGCATATTCATTATGTATTTAAAAGTTTGAGCCTTAAGGATCCTATACAAATTTTCCAATCCACTCTAATTATCAAACCAAAACTAGGTGTCATGGCCATTGCTTATTATTTCTTTTAAATATAGCCTTATATGTTCTCTTAGCTTTAACACCTGATTAAGGTCTATGAATGATTTGACTTTTCTTTCAAAGCCTATAAACTAGTAGCTTTTAAATGATGAGAGTACATCCATCTCACTCGTATTGACTCTTATCATTAAACAACTTCCATATTCTTTTAATGATGAGCATTTTGTTCATTATGTATATTTTAACAAGTCTTAAGCCTCTTTTTTGCTTTAAAACATAAATGTCTGACTATTTCACCTTAGTGTTCCTTCCTTTTTTGTGAATCTCTAGATTATATGATTTTTTTTATAATCTTCTCGATAGCTTTTACTAATTTTGTAGGAAGCATGATTTGCATATTATTAAGTATTGAGCTCATAATTTACAATCAAAATAAGAGTTTATTCTACCAATTGGTAATGCTTTTGCTAATTGCATCAAAGAGTGGTGATCTTTGTATGTTACTCTCCTTGTACTAATTGGTATGCACAAGTACTTAAAAAGGACTTAGTGAATTTGGCATCTTGATATTCTTGATAATTCCTTAACTAAAGTGATCGAGCCTATAGAAATATAAAGTTTGCACTTAGGGTAGTTAATGCTTAGGCCATACATTTTCTTAAATTCTTGTAGGGAATTCAGCAAGATTTTCATTGAATGCTTATGAGCCCCACTTAGTAGCTATAAATCATTAACAAAAGCATGACTAAAAAGTTTGGCCTCCTTGCATTTACTATGATATATGAAATCATAACTTTGCTTAATATTGTAAGAGATTATATTGGTTAAGACCACTATGTATAAGGAAAAGAAAGGTAGGGGATAGGAGGTTCCCTTGCCTCAAACCTTTGGCTCCATTGAATATCTTAGTTGGTTCTCCATTTATAATAATGCTAAATGAAGTAGGAGTGACATTGATGGTTATACTCTATAAAAAACTTAAAAACACCTAACACTTCAAGGCAATTCAATACAAATTCCCACTCTATAGAATCAAAAGAAAAAAATCAAATTTTAAAGCATAACTTCTAATGAATTTCTTATAGGTTATCTCTAATGCTTACAGTAATAGTTTTTAAACAACTATTGGATGACTAGTATGATATCTCTAATGCTTCTTGTTTTGATAAATAAAATTTGACTTAGGTTTATTATATCTTTTAGGGCTCCTTCTAATCTTTTGTAAGCATATTTAAGATAAATTTGTAAACTACATTACAATAAGAGGTTAGCCTAAATTCATATAATGTAGTTAGGTTAGCAGTTTTAGAAACTAGCTAGATGTAAGTTTTGTTCACCTCCTTTAACATTCTTCTATTTAATAATAATTCTAAGATAGCTTTTGTGACCATATTCTAAACCTCATTCCAAGTTTTTTTTTGAAATAATAGAGCACTGCCACCATCTAGGTTTGGGGAGTTTGGGTCCATACTAAATATAACTTCCTCAAAGTCAGCTTTGGTAAAAGGCCTCTCAAGGTATGTAACTAGAGTTTAACCAATCGAAGTTTGGATGAATTGTCTGATGTTCTAAAAATTGGTAGTTCTATTAGTGGATTCATCAAAGATGCCTTTAAAATATATGAATACAAGCTTTTTAATATCCTCCTACATTATGGTGGTGTTCCATAATTGATCATACAAGATAGTAACCTTGTTCCTATTTCTTTTGTATTAGATGATGCTATGGTAGAATTTGTTATTTTTATCTCCTCCTTGAGCTAAAGTATTTTTTATTGTTGCAAGCTTTAAAGGGCTCGAATATAATTGACTAACCTTTTAGTAGCTTTTTGCCCTCCTTTATCTAGTGAGTTGTAATATCCCGGTTTTTCCTATACTGAGGCTTAGGACATAGAATCTTAGATCACTGTACATTAGAAATAACATTGAGAAATTATGAGGTGCATTGTGGGGTTAGGAGGCAACATCAAGTCTCGATTAGCATTGCGTTAACTTCGGTGTCTGTCGTTATATTCATCATGTGCAGCCTTGCTTACATCAACCTCTCCTTCGTAGGAAAGATTCGTCCTCGAATCTGCATCCTTATCAAGTGGAGACAAGTCAACAACATTAAAAGTAGCGAACATGTGTACTCATCGGGCAAGTGAATTTTATAGGCATTATTGTTGATCCTTTCTAGGACTTGAAAATGACCATCTCCTCGCAGATCAAGCTTCGACCGCCAATGGTTACGAAACCTCTCCTTGCAAAGATGAAGCCAAACCTAATCGCCGGGTTCAAAGATCACATCCTTGCGTCCTCTGTTGGCTTGGCGTGCATAAATCTCATTCTTGCGTTCCATATGTTGCTTTGCCTTCTCATGCAACTCTTGAACCAACTTGGCTTTCCTCTCTCCATTTAGGTTAGTTAACTTAGGCAAAGGTAAAGACACCATATCCAATACAGTTAAAGGGGTTAAAGCCATAAATAATTTCAAAAGGAGAATAACCGGTAGTAGAATGCACACTACGATTATAAGCGAACTCAATAAATGGCAAACAATCAGACAGCGTTTTCAAATTTTTTCCTATCACAGCACGCAATAAACTCCCTAATGTTCTATTCACAACTTATGTTTGCCCATCAGTTTGTGGGTGACAATTAGTAGAAAACAACAATTTCGTTCCCAATTTTCCCCACAAAACATGCTAAAAATGACCCAAAAACTTGGTGTCCCTATCCGAAACTATTGACCTAGGAATACCATGCAATCTCACAACATCTTTAAAGAACAAATCAGCAACATGCACGACATCATCAATTTTTTTACAAGCAATAAAGTGAGCCATCTTACTAAATCTATCCATAATAATAAAAATGCTATCTACACCCCTTTTTGTCTTCGGCAACCCTACAACAAAGTCTATAGAAATGTCCATCCAAAGGTGACTAGGTATGGGTAAGGGCGTTTATAGGCCGTGAGGTTTAGTGGCCGATTTAGCTTGCTTACAAGCAATGCAATGGGCACAAATGCATTCTACATCCTTTCGTATTCCCGGAAAGTAAAAATGCTCATACAATATGTCCAATGTCTTAGCGACACCAAAGTGCCTCATAAATCCTCCACCGTGGGCTTTAAGCACAAATAATTCACGCAATGAACAATTAGGTGCGCATAAATAATTCTGCCGATATGAATAACCATCATGCCTAAAGTATTTCTCAAAAGCACCATGTTCATAAGTGGCATAGACTCTAGCAAAGTCCACATCATTGGCGTATAACTCCTTAAGATGCTTAAACCCTAAAAGTTTTGAAGTAAGAGTTGAGATTAAGGAATACCTGCGTGATCAAGCATCGGCAACCACATTCTCCTTACCTTGCGTGTAGTGCAGCACGTATGGAAAGGTTTCCAAGAACCCCACCCAAGTTGCTTGTCGCTTGCTCAATTTACTTTGTCCTTTCAGGTACTTAAGAGTCTTATGATCGGTTTTGATGACAAATTCCTTTGGTTGCAAATAATGCTACCATGTTTCCAAAGCTCGCACCACTACATAAAGTTCTTTGTCATATGTTGAATAATTGAGTTGCGCTCTGCTCAATTTCTCACTGAAGTACATAATAGGCTTGTTTTCCTGTATTAAGACAGCACCTGTGCCAATCCTGGAAGCATCACATTCTACTTCAAAAGCTTTATCAAAATTAGGCAAACACAACACAGGTGCGGTACATAATTTAAGTATCAACAAGTTAAATGCATGCTCTTGCTCTATTCCCTAACTAAATCCCTTCTCCTTTTTGACAACTTCATTCAAAGGAGTAGCAATGGTAGAGAAGTCTTCACAAACCGTCGGTAAAAACTAGCTAAGCTATGAAAGCTCCTCACATCCTAAACACTATGTGGTGTTAGCCAATCTCGAATGGCCTTCACCTTCTGCTCATCTGCTTCAATCCCCTTCGAGCTCACAACAAACCCTAAGAATATCAATTTATCAATGCAAAAAGCACACTTCTTAAGGTTTGCAAACAACTTCTGACGTCTCAAAGTATCAAGCACACAACGCACATGCTCCACATGATCATTCAAAGTAATGCTATATACAATTATATCATCAAAGTACATAACAACAAATTTACCCAAGTAATCACGCAAGACATGGTTCATTAATCTCATGAAGGTACTCGATGCATTAGATAAACCAAATGGCATAACTAGCCACTCATACAAACCGTATTTAGTTTTAAATGCACTTTTCCATTCATCCCTAGGTTTCATGCGAATTTGATGATAACCCCTTTTCATATCAATTTTTGTAAAAACATATGCACCATGCAACTCATCCAACATATCATCAAGTCGATGAATAGGATGTCGATAATTTACAGTGATCTTATTGACAGCTCGACAGTATACACACATGTGCCAAGATCTATCCTTCTTCGGCACCAGTAGGACCGGAACAGCACAAGGACTAAGACTTTCACGCATGTGCCACTTTGCAAGCAATTCATCTACTTGTTGTTGAAGCTCCTTCGTTTCTTGTGGATTATTCCTATAAGCTGGCCTATTTGGAATTTGTGCTCTTAGGATAAAGTCGATTTGATGCTCTATACCTCACAAACGAGTTAGCTCCTTCGGCATCTCCTCTGGGAAAACATCCTCGTATTCCTGCAAAAGAGACTTAAAAATACTTGGCAAAGATTCGTCAATAGGGTTAGTATCCGAAAGAAAACAATCCCTATGTCTAATCACAATCAACGCTCTCTTTGCTCCATATGCTCTCCTTAAGTCCTTTTCACACGCATACAAGCTCACCTTCTTTTCTCTCGGTTCTCTCTTGTTTTCCATCCTTACACTCTTCTCTCCAGCACATCTCTCATTCTTTTGCTCACTTGTGCTTTCTCTTTTCGATTAGCCATTATCTCTTTTCTTTTCGGCTTCTTGTCCCTCTTTATTTTTTTCTCCTCACTACCCGAACCCAATCTTCCTTTCAAGGCTTGAATTTGGTCCAAGTAAATTTCTTGTGGAGTTGTTGGTTCAAGAATGAAATTTTGCCCTTTGAACTTGAACGAGTACTTGTTTGTGTATCCGTTATGGTTATCTCAATGATCAAATTGCCACAGTCTTCCAAGTAGAACGTGACCGGCTTGTATTGGTACTACATCACAAAGAACCTCATCTTCGTACCGTCCAATGGAGAAAGATAGTAGCATTTGTTTGGTCACGCTAACTTTCCCACTATTATTGAACCACTGTAAGTGATACGGTTCCAAATGCTTTAGAACTGTTAACCCCAATTTTCTAACCATCTCTAAACTAGCAACATTGGTGCAACTTCCTCCATCAATGATCAAGCTACAAACTTTACCACCAACTGAACATCGCGTATGAAATAAGTGCTCTAGTTGGTCTAACATTTCAGTCCTATGTCGAACACTAAGCACCCTCCTAACCACGAGAGTTTCGTCTTTAATAGCCCGTTCCATACAAGTTTCATCTTCCTCTCCCTCCAAAATGTCATCCTCAAAACATTTCTCGTCATCCTCGGATTCAATCATCCCATCATACCTTAAAACCATAGCCCTCTTATTCAGACATTGGGAGGCAGCATGCCCAGTTCCAAAGCATCGAAAGCATTTAATTGAAAAATGTCTGCTAGAAGAAGTTTGAGTGTTAGGAGTATTAGATGTACATTTAGTTTCTAGCAGAGTTTAGTTTGGCCTCTTGGCTTCCAACCCCTCCCTTTTGAATTCTCCTATTTTCATGGCCAATTTGAGTTCTAATTTGAAGTAGAACTCATCCCACTCTTCGCTATCCCACGAGGCTTAAGTTGCCTCTCAACCTTCATTGCCATGTTTAGCATCTCTTCGAGGTCGGTGTAGTTGTGAAAATCAACCACATTAGCTATTTCTCGGATCAAACCACTAAAAAATTGAGCTATTGTGGCCTCGGGTCCTCCTCATAATTAGCCCTTATCATTTTGATCTCATCTCCTTATGATACTCCTCCACAGTCCGATTCCCTTGTGTTAGGTGTTAGAGCCTTTGATGCTTCTCTCGGTATTAATAAGATGGAACAGACTGCTTCTTTATGATCGTTTTCATTTCAGCCCAAGTGCTGACGGGTTCCTCCCTATTTCTTCTCCTAAAAATCACCAATTGATCCCACCAAATTAGTGTATAATCAGCAGCTGCGAGTTTTATCTTCTTTTCCTCAGAAAAGTTGTGACAGTCAAAAATCATATCCACCTTTCGTTTCCATTCAAGGTAGAGCTCTGGATCATTCTTTCCTTTGAATGGTAGAATTTGCATCTTAATAGACCTAATGTCACTGTCTCGTCTATCCCTAAAATTAGCTTGTTGAACTCATCCTCGTGATCTCTTATAATCCCCCTCATTATTAGATCCATAGTCTTCTAACATAATCGGAGCATGCTGGTTTCTAGGACTGGTGCGTCACATTTGTGGCTCCTCGTATGTGCTACGCCTCAAGTCGGCAATCTCTTAGGCTTGCCTCTCCATTTTGCCTCTAATTCTAGCAAGAGCAATGTTTAGGCTTTCAGTCAACTGCTGCATCGCCTCTAAGGTGATGGCTTGCGCCCCGCTCGATTGTTAGCCTCTCACACTATCGTTAGACATACCTCCAAAGAAAATTGTTCCTGGAAAGAAAAAAATCAGTAGCAAAATAACCTCACAAAACACTCCCTCACGTGTTTCACTCGAATTGAGAATACTCCCCTCGTGTGTCTTGGCTGCTCTAATGATCTCACCCTCTTACCTTTTTTCTCTCGAATCCTTAATGTTCAAGTTGTGCTTCGGAAGACCTAACTCCCTCCAATCAAGAAATCCAACGATGGCGCCAAGTTTTGAAACTCTTTTCAAAGTAAAGTCACGCTAGATAAGTCTAAAATTTCATCTAATTCAATTGCCAATCCCTCACGTAAGACTTTCCAAAATAGCGTATAGTAACACTTTCAGTTCTGCAATTTTTTTTCGTTTTTTGGATTTTTTTCGAACTTCTTTTTTTTTTCTCAAGGTAGACCGAAAGTTTCAACAAAATAAACAAGAAGAATAATTGAAAACCCTAGGATGAAAGTTAATTCACACTTGAATTGATGAACCGACAATAATTGAATGGTGATGGGCGGCAGTTTTTGAATTCCGATAGAGTTGAATAAGAATTCGCCTCCACAGTAATGCTCTGATACCAAAGATGATGCACGCACGGACGGAGATTAATCTTGATATAATCCGGCAACCTTTAAAACAAACTAGATACGCAAGGTTTTCGATAATTTTCTAGACCTCAAGGATCGTGATTGTCCAAGCAACCCATACCAAGCAATAAACCAAGAAAATTGAACCAAAACAGTATGCCACAATTGAGATTAATTGATAAGTAGAGTTAGGGTTCGTAGAACAACAAGAACATGAAGAAAACTCCTGACAATGCTCTCAAATTATCAAAGTGTAACCTTAAAATTAATGTCAAGGCAACTATTTATAGTTGCCAAAATAACACAAAATTGGGCTAACATCTTAGGCCTACACAGGTAAAATAACACTGTCTGAATCGTCTTAAAAATAATAGGAAACAACCCAAAGCAAAAGAGTCCAGGTGCTATGTCTGGTTTGGCATGCTTGGCGTCTAGCCTGTTGGGCATTGGAGTGTGCACCTAGGCCTGCACCTAGCGTGCGCACCTATCAAGGATTGCTTGGGCCTAAAACTTGGCTCAAATTGATAAACTGAAGTTGTGAGCGAGAATCTGGATTCTTCCGGAGTCCATCATCAACCACGCGAGCCACAAATGAATTTAAGGCGGCCTTGAATCTTTTAAGCCCAGTCCGACTTGTGAGGTTAGGAGGCAACATCAAGTTTCGATTAGCGTCGAGTTGATTTCGGTGTTTATCGTTATATTTGTCATGTGTAGCCTTGCTCACATCACTACCAATTTTAGTACTACTACCCCTGCTGATAGGTGGTAATGTCAAGCGAAACCAACTATATATCAGAGCAAAAAATTATTCTGGAAAGGGGTTGAAGGACACTTATCATTAATCAACGGAAGTCGAAAATAGCACCAGTTTGAGCATGTTAGTGAAAAATTAGTTGCATGTCATTTTTCACGTAGGTTAACGTGGTTATTCAAAACATAAATATAATGAAGCAAGTCAATTAATAAGATTAATAGACATTGTAAAATAAAACGTTACATGGTTTCTTCCTCGGAAATCCTTAATAATATTAGAGTTTGTGAGCTAACTGAATACAGTTTTATTGTGCTTAAGAGTTGGATTAACTAAAACCCAACTTATGATTTTCTGTTGGAATTCATCTTTTGGTGCTTAGTAATCATGTCACATTTCAAAGTTCAAAATTTCCTCAATAAATACTTCCAAGACATCTCCATGATTGTTGAAATTCTTAATCTTTTTCTCCTGCTGCCTCCCATGCAGTTGTTTTAATTGACTAATAACCAACAGAAGGCAACTATCTGTTAGATTTGCACTAAAGTTATTATTTTTTAGATGGCAACATCATTAAACTCTACAGAGTGTTTTCTTCTGCAATCTGGCTCATCCATTTTCCTGTGGCATGGGAATCCGAGTACTTATGAGCAGCAGCAGTTAACTGCAAAGGCTGCTGAAATTTTGAAGGTAGTCCCACGAACATTTTTGTTGAAAGGAATGAAACATGTGAATTCCTTTTATGACTAATTTTGCTGCTTGCGATTCCAGGGAGATTTCAGGTGAGTTTTAGTCTCTGTGTGCTTCTGAAAATATTTCTGTGTACAGAGATACTTATCAGCCTGTTGTATTCTATTGAGCAGATCAAGGGAGCTTACAGTTATTGACGTAGGACATACTGATACTTGACACACGTGCCGAAGCATTTATTTGGGTTTGTCATTCAGTAGTCTTTTTTTCGGTCATGAATCAATTAAAAAAAGAATGACTTGATGATTGTTATAATTATATCTTTTTATGAGATTAGAGTTTGTATTAATGTTTGATACATTTTATAATTTAATAATTTTATAAGGTAAGAAGTATTGATTATATTTTATAGACTATTGAACCCAAAGAAAAAGAATATAGATCCGTTATGATTGGATAAGAAAACGAAAGTGTGGTTAATTTACAAGATACAGGTGAGACTTTGGACACGGTCAGCAAATATGAAGAAGGGCTTGATGAGTTGCTGTATATCTAAGGTTTATAAGCTCACTAAACGACACAAGACTCGTCATGACATCTTAAGTAATCCAGACTCTTCATCCAATATATCTAAGGCTTCAAAGACTTTGGGCGGACCATGATACTATTTATGAAATTACTTGACAAGGATATTATTAAGAAAATGTATTGGAAAAGTACAACTCTAGTGCCAGTGCAATGGCATCGCTGGGAAACAAAAGATGGAAAAACATGGGCGGTGGGGTGGCCTCGGAATCGGATGGGATGTGTTCCATTTCTTCCACTTCTTTTCCTTAACATTACAGTTAAACAACCACATATGTCAGCATATCATTCTCTCTTGCATAAAAGAAGAAAAAAGAAAAAAGGTAGGAGAGTCGGATAGCCCATGACACACACACCAATAATTCACTTTTTCCTTTCCCAACTGTGTGTGCGTGTATATATATATATATCATTCCTTTTGCCTATTATTTGCTTCATCCTCATTCTCTCCAATACGCAAAAACAAGTTTTTTTTTCCCCTTTTTCTATTTCTAATCTTCTCTCTCTGTACAAAGGCACATCATCCTCGTCATCATCCTAAGCGGAAAAACTTTCCTGGTATATATGAGTTGTTTTTGTGGTCGTTGTCATTGGTCTATGATGCCCAGTTTGGTGCTCTGATTATGATAATTCTGTTAGATCTCTTTCCTTTTCGTCTCCCTCCTTTTGTTTAATGACATGGCTATCTGTGATCTTGTCATCTTGTTGCTTTGTTTTCGTGATCTTTCTGATCTGACGTTGAGATTTTTTCCTTTGTTGGTTGCTTGGTTGCTTTACTTATTTGTTTGTTTGTTTGTTGTCTATTAATTTTGTTTGATCGTTTCTCTTGTGATGTGTTTGTTATGCACGAGGCCAATTCGAAATTGACCTGAGATCTTAATGAGCTGATTCTTCAAATGAAATCCACATTTTTTTTCTCCATTTTTTACTTTCAAAGATTCTAGCACGTGATCATGCCGATCGGCTAGTTATGAATCAACTTGCTGGCTTTTGATTGTTTATTTGTAGTTCCTTTCATAACTTTGGTTTAAAGACCCAAGGTTTTGAGCCAAGCTAGCGATTGCTTTCATTCTGATAACGTTGAGATTTCATGCTAGTTAAACATATCTCTATGGCGTCTTTAGAGAAAAGTAATCAAATATAAGGTGATTACCGTTTTACATGATAGAGAAATGCTTAGCATTTGGATTTTAGTGCGTGCAGCCGGAGAAATTGACCATGGCAGATATTTGGTCTGCTTCTGTTGTCTGTCTCTCATTCAACATCTTCTAACACCAACTTCATTTCAGTGTTATCATGTTTAAGGTTTTTCCATAAGGACTAGAGGTTCTTCGATTGATATTATTTGTACAGATATTGGCGCATTACATAGTTGTTTCCTGAAAAATTTCCCACTCAAGTATTAAATGCAGGTTAAGGTCTGAGCGATCTAGGATTGTAATTAGAGAGGGTATGAAGATCTTGTTTCCATTTTGGTTATCAAGAATGGGATAGACAAATAGATGATAACTTCATTCCAGTTCTTGTTTCTTTATAAGGCTTCTCCCCTCGGCCACTAACACATGAGTAGTTTCTGATAATAGAAAGGCCTTTCTATTATCTGATATCATATTTGAAGCCACTTTATTCCTTGTCAAACAAACATTTAAGGCTCTATTTTATTCCCACTTGATTCTTGGCAAATTGTCACTTAGTTTTTGTAGCCTTATTACTGATGTTTTCTGCATATCATACTTTGTCTAAATCTGCATAGAACTGATGCAAACTATGTGAAGGTCACGCTCAGTATAGGTAGAAGGTAGCAGGTACTAAATAGCCTTTTTGATCCACAAATGAGTTGTTCAAATTAGTTCAATAATTACTGCACTTTTAGGTAGTACCAGTTATATTTTGCCACCCTACGATACTGCCATGGAAGATGCAGGATAATTTATTGCCTAGACTGCATTGGTGTGAGCACTTTTGTAGAATTATGGAAAGAAAATTTAGATACATTTGGAGCAGAAAATTTGAAATTTTATACACATCTACTTTGCATCAATAGGCCTGTTGCAAACTAATGTATATGGCGTACGTTCCATATTTTCTCCATTTGTTGTATTTAGTCTTGGAGTCAATAACTTCCTTTGAATAGCTGAGACAATCTTGTTTCTTGATAGCTTTCTGTTAGTTAATAGATAAGTTGTTGTATATTTCATTGGAGGATACACTGGAAGTACCAAGTTGTACTTGAGTCTCCTACTCATCTCAAGTAAACTTTAGGTACAAACTAGCTTATATGGGTTAGGCGTACAACTTTTGTCAACTTCATTCTATTACTGGATTCTATGGTTTTGCTTGTCTACCTTGCTGGAAAAGTATTTCTCTTTGATCGTGGCATAAAGGAGTAAATTTCTGCTTTCAGCAATTCAAATTCTTGAACTTGATGTTTGATGGTTATGAAATTATCCTAATTGTGTTTGCTGCATGTTGTAGAAGCATTACCTTATATGCTACTGCTCAAAATCATAGTTCTACCTCTTGCACTGAGTTTTTGCGTGATTTCTAGGTAGCAGATAACTTGAGATTACAAATTGTTGGTATTTTCCGTTAGGAGTCTCGAGGAGCATTTCAGATTATGTCTAGCTCTACCAAAGTTTTGGATCCTGCATTTCAGGGAGTGGGTCAGAGACCGTATCCTTTTGCTCAAGCATCAACTTTATACATACAATCATACATATGCAAAATATTGTACTTGAGCTCTCTTGGGGTAGGATTAGTAAGGCCATCTCCAATCCACCTCCAAAATGGAGGAGAAACGCCATTTTGGAGGAGAAATGCACTCCAACCCAACCGCATTTTCTCCTCCATTTTGGAGGAATGCTACAGTGTACCATCCCTCTATCACTATTCCTTTTTTTTTTACATTTTTTCTCTCTTCCTTTTTTCTTTTTTTTTCATTTTTTTAATTTTTTCATTCTTTATTTTGTTATTTAAACAATATTTCAATATTTTCATTATATGTTTATTTAAGTAATTATAACTTTA
>JAOTJB010329303.1:0-13471 GCA_027123815.1 Erythroxylum minutifolium | reverse complement strand
AAGAACGGTCCCATTCTAAACTCATATACGCGATTCTATCAAATGTATACTACAATCAAATATAATACCCATAAGGTATATATAATTTATAAGAGCTTAGTTCATCCTTACTTAAGTTGCGGTTTAGCACTAATAATATATCATAAGAGGAGATAAATATTTAATAGTGCATTTAAAAATCAATCTATGACTTTGTTATTATCCAACTTCAAGGCCACAAACTTTGGCTCCATTGTTGAGTTAACAGTAATAGTTTTTTAACTGACTTCCAAGTTAGCGTACCTCTACCTCTAATAAAGTAAATACATAACTACTAGTAGATTTTATCTCAAAGTAGCCTAATAATCATGATTAGGACTATATGTATACCTAATCAGTCTACATATAACATAAGCAATATCAAATTCTGTAAAGTTCACTAAATGCATCATAGTTTTGATAATCTGAGCAAGCTTAAACTAAGATATATAATGACTTTAATTTTTAGTCACATCAAGATAATTGACATTCTTAAGAAGTTTTTAGTATATTGTTCTTATAATAATATTATACCAAGTTTAATACTTATGATTTTAAAACCTAAAATAACAATTGCTTCTCCTTTAACTCTTATATCAAAATGTAAAGCCAAAAATTTTGTAATACTATATAATACATTAATATTAGTGCCAAAAAGAAGCAAGTCATCCTTATATAAGCTAATGATCACACATTTTCCATCAATAAGTTTAGTATACACACAGTTATCTACTTTTATGAAAGAGAAACGATCACTTAATAAAACTCAATCAAATTTCTTATGCCACTACTTAGGAACTTATTTAAGACGAGACAAAGATTTTAACAATCTATAAACTTTATTTTCAAACCTACATGAAATGAAACCTTTAAGTTTTACTATGCAAATCTTTTATTTAAATCAACATTTAAAAATATAGTTGTGATATCCATTTGATGAATAAGTTATGGATAGAAGCCTAGGAATTCAAAACACAAATTGATGAAATTCTAGGTACAGGTTCATAAATATCAAAAAAACAATATTGCATTTTTTAGTAAAATCTTTTATAACCAAATGAGCTTTATATTTATTATTAGAGCCAATAGGATTAAATTTTCTTTTAAAATTTGTATTTATAACTAATAGGTTTAGTACTAATAAACGATTAATATACTATATTTTTATGTCCATTTTGAGTTTGTTTTGTCTGTTATTTGAGAGTTTTATGTTGTTTTCTGTACATATTATGTTTTAAGAGTTTTTTTGGGTCTAAATTACCTTCATAGACTAAAAGAAGAAGAATTTGAGTGAAATTGTGACATAAAACAAAAGAATTGGAGATATTTTATAGATATATGATCGTGTGAAGTTGTATATACCCATATGTGTAATACATACAACCATATAAGAGACTGTGTAAAAGATTGCAAATGTGTAAAGCTTCAATGATGCTCTTTTAGCCCATATGGAGATACAAGCCTTTGTAAGTAATATAGACAATTGTGTTCCTTACCTATGTAAATAATTGAAAATGTGTAAATTGGTGATTCTAAAGTGTTTTTGACGTACATGATCACTCATAAGACCATGTGAATACCCGTGTGAAATCCAAAAACCCTAATTTTTGGTATAAAAAGAAATTATGAAGAGGAGGTAAAGAGGGTTAGAGTTAAATACCAAATTTAAAGCAAGAGACCTAATTTTAAACTTAAAATGAGGAAAACCTGAAGATTACTTTAAGAGATCCAATAGAGAACAAACCTTTCATTAAGGATTCAAGAGTATTTCATTAAAGAAAAGGGGATATAGACCGTGCATTCTTTTTTTAATGCTTCTTCTAAACTTTTGGTGTTTATTTCATTTTCTACGTTTAAAATCTATGTTTGCTTAGTGCTTAGGCAGGATGAGCCATAAGTTTGGATGGATATATGATATGATATTTTATTTAATACAATTTGATTGAATGATTCATTAAGAATTAGTTATGCCATTTTTGTTCTTGAATTAATATGTACGAGAGATCAACTCAATAGTTAATTTCAATGACTAAGATTAAGAGATCATTTTATATGAATAGATCTATTATACTTAGAAAGAGTTGCATGCAAACTTAGAGAAATGTCAACAAAAATCCTCTAGAATAAGGTCAAATATGATAGAGAAATTCAAGAATCAAGTAAAGTGATATTAAGGGTTTTGATTAGAAAGAGAATTCAGTCAATTAACTGAGGATTAGTTATTAGTAGTCTTAATAAAGATAATAAAGATATTAAAATAAAATGCAAAATTTAACGGTTTAATGATGAATAATTGAATTGCATGATAAATGTTAATATTTAAGAGATCCTAAGGGGATTTATTGCCTAGTTTCTAGCTAATTAATATTGTTTAATCATTGTATTATCTACTTTCTGGTTCATTATTGTGTTGAATTCTACTTAAATAATCATTTTATTTGACAGTTAGATAATCTAAAAGAGGCTATTAACTTGTAGTCCTTATTGGGTCAGCCTATGGTTGCTAGTGCTAGTTACAATAACATTGTGCTGTTGCAGTTTAAGATTATATCAACCAAGCTTTTGGCATTGTTGTTAAGGAATAAAATATTAGGAAAACTTTGTTTTTGTTAATCTGACTATTATTTTTATTTTATTTCTTTTTACTTTTTTAATATGTTTAATTATTTTATTGACTTTTTAGTTTTCTCACTTCTAAAGGTCCTGGGGTTAGTTTATGACCCAAAAAACATGCATCGCTCCTAGTTGGAAAAATTTTAAAGACCAAGACTACAACTCATAAAAATATCTAAAGAAGGAAAGAGTTCAAGTTAGATCAATAGATAGGGGGCTTAGAAGGTTAGATTAATACCAAAGAATTAGGAACTATAACAAACCAATTAAGAACTATATTTGATTACGTTAGACTTGATCTAATAGGAAGGGAATCCAACATTTTGAGATCAACTATTGTTGTGCCCAAATAAGTTCTAAAAATACCTAGGCTATCCTACTGGCAAGTATACTAGGTAGTTGTAGTGATTACTCAAGGTCGTCTCCTACAGAGGTGAACTTAGTCCGCTTAAATTAACCTTGAACAACAGAAAAAATAAAAATAGATGCAATCCTAAACATTCTATCCCGATTTGTTGTTTGAAGACTTTAAAGAAAATCACAAGATAAATTAAAAAGTAAACGGAATTAAATGGAAGCAAAGACGAATAAATTAATCGAAATAAAAGAGTCTTAAGAATTAATTGTGCTAATTTAATCTCTTATGCATGGTTAGGGGAAATAATTGGATAGTTGTCTTAGTAAAATTAACATTTGGGTTCTAAATCAACTCGAATAATGAACTAATCTAACTTTTGAATTCAACAGGTTATTATTCAAATTAAGTATAGAAACCTGACTACAATTTACCACTTAAGTTAATATATTTTTACTTCTTAACCTAAACGTCTATAGTTTCTCGTGCCATATTAAACTTCTTCTCTCGATCATTCATTTAATACTAAAAAGTTTGGTCATACTATTACATTCATTTATCTTACAAACTACAGCGATAAATAAGACAACAAAACTGTAACTTAATTATGCATAGTCGACTAAGATAGCTACATTAATTCTTTAGAAAGAGATCAGCCCATCATGAATATCACAAGATTCATCATCATTAAACACTTCAATCCCATCTTTATCAGTATAAGCAAAGTATTTAAAGCAGTAAACTAAGTAAATAATCGAATGAACTATGAAAAGAAAACAAATAACATTTGATTAAGCTATCAAAGTAACAAGTTCAGAAACAACAAGAAATAGAGCAATAGATGAATAGAATAAGAAAACAAGGATCGGGTGAGTGTGAAGGCAGTGGTCTCTTACCCCTCTTAAGCTTCCCGTATTAGCTCTTAGCTTTCACTTCAGCTTATTCTTACCCAGATGCTCGCATTGCCTTCCCCTCTCTACTTTGTTTCTCTCCTTTTCCCCTTAGTTAACTAGTCTGTGCTTCCTTTCTCTCTTCTTCGACTTCTTTTTATCGATTTGCCTCAATTGTGTGTTGAGTGAAGAATGAAGAATGAAGATTGATAAGCTACCACCCTATACTCCTTTTCTATTTGTAGTATGACTCTAAGTTTAGGGTTTTGAACCGTCACCTTACATGACATGTGATAAGTTGATGAATTAAAGGAAACAATGAGTTTTGGGTGATAAGTTAAGTCACCCCGTGAGGGCACTTATCATGGTGGTGACATGATTTTATGTTTATAGTTTCAAGTCATCACACTACATGACATGTGATAAGTTGATGAATAGGAAACAATGGGTCATGGGGGTGACAAGTTAAGTCACTCACAGGAGGGCACTTGTCATAGTGGTGACAAGTTAAGTCACCACCATGACTATCACCAAAGTGTTAATCGTAGTGGTCACATATTATGTCACCACCATGACTAACACTTAAATTTTCGTCATAGTAGTGACTTGATGTTTGTCACAATGGTGATATAACAAGTCACCACTTTGAGGTGGTGACACCTGTCACCATTTTTCTTCTTTTTTATATTTTATTTCTTTTTTCATGCAAAATTATGTGAATTTCCCTTCAACCTTTATGCAAAATTCACAAAATAATCCAATTAATATTCACACCATTTCTACTCAATTTTCTAACATTTAGATCAAAACACAAGGATTTGTAACCAAAATCAAGATATGAAGGTAATTAAAAGCAATATAAACTAGACACATCAATTCCCCCACACTTAAACTACGTTTGTCCTTAAGAATATTAAAGAATACTAAACTATAAAAGAACAAACAATGGAAACAACAATTTTCCTAAATAATAGTCAAAGATATCAATGATCAGTTCAACAAACATAATCTAAGAACTTGAAACTTATAATACTACATGAACAAGCTATTCTTCACATATTTAGCCAAAATCAACAAGCACTTCAATTCAAAAAACCATCAACAAATGTGATAGACACTCACTTCACTCTCTATTCTCTCAAGCATTCAAAGGTAGGATATGTATTCACTCATTGTTCATTTCATGTAAGGAATCTACCATAAGCTTGCTTACCAATCCAATCTTCGCGATTCATATCAAATATAAACATCAATCTGAAGGTTTTTATTTCAGTTGTAATGGGGCGAGGCTAAGGGTAGGAAAAAAGAACATAACAATTTAAAACAACAACACAAATTGAGCATTTAAAATAATAGAAAACAATGAACCATAAAACACTCAATTTTTTCATCTCATTTAACAAAATCATCACTTCCCATTTTTATTTCTCTCCTCTTCTTTTCATTTTCTGGTCATCTTCTCTGCCTTCCTTTTCTTTTCTATTTTTTTCTTCTTTTTTTCTTTTTTTGTTTCTTTCATCTTGATTTTTTCTCCTTTTCTACCCATTCCTAACTCAAAATCAAATTATATGTTATGATTCCTCCACGCTTTTTCAAATAATTATTCCCTAAACTCAATCATACACATTCAAATGCTCAACTTGCCTTGTGGTAGGTACAATGATGAGGATAAATAATTAAGGTTAAGGCTCATATTTTAGGTTTAAAGAAAGAAAATGTTTTATGTTAAGCTCAAAGAGGGTCCACTAAAGGTAACATCATGGTGTCATTTTAAGCAAAAGGGGTAAATCCTAATTGCCGTCATCATTTTAACGTTTGTATAAGATTATATGATCTTAACTAGTATTTGTAAGCAAGTTCTAGAATTCCTTAATCATGAAAGAACAACCTCAACAAAAAATACTTGAATTTGGTGTTTAATAGTTCAAGAAGGCTCAAATCCTTACCAAAGAAAAGTGACATTCATCTATCATAATAAGCTAATGTCCTTTTAATCGAAATATAGGTTAATCAGTCTAAGCATGCAAGTATACTCATTCACTCATATTATGCATTACTAATCCTGATTGAGTTCATTTAATGACCTTACATCTCTAACTATTAAATGGGAAAAACACGCATAACTAACACATATTTTTTTAAAATAATAATAACCCCCACACTTAAATATCAGACTATTCCGAATGTGACATAAAAAGGTAAAAGAGGGGTCTAAGGTAAAAGACAAAAATTAACACAAACAAGGACAAACATTAAAACTAAAAGACATTAAACTAATAAGAAAAGGGATAGAAGTACGATACGAAAGTATGGGTGGTGGCTGTGTTGATGTGGTATGAAGCATGGTAATAAGGATGGCATACTACATTGAGGCGTGATGAACAGTTGTGAGGAAGACAAATAGAAAAAATTGAAAAGTAGGCCTGTGCACATAAAGAAAACATATTAGGTCGAGTTTCACTAAAAAGAAACAAAAAACAACTAATTTGAAAAAAAACAAAACAGAAATTATATGGGTTGCCTCCCATTTAACGCTTCTTTAATGTCTTTTGGTTGGACAGCTTAGCTATTATACTCAAGGTCGATCACCCAAAGTGATTGATTCCACTACTTTCTCCTTTCCATTCAAATCTGTCTACAAAAATTTTCCAAACACTTCCTTAATTGCATCCACTAGAAATTGGCATCATTCATCACTCTCTTTAACCAAGTCCAGCTTCTTTTCTTCTTCTTCCTATAGAGCAAAATCAAAATTGGTAGCATTAACTTGATCAATAAAAGAACAGTCTTCAGAAACAGTAGAAGTAGGAATAGGTTTAACATTAAAGATTAAAAATTCTATTGTTTCTCCCAAAATGGTTATGGTCAATTTCCTATTCTTCACATCAATCAAATTGTTTGTGGTGGCCATAAAAGGCCTCCCTAGGGGTATGAAGTTCTCCTTTTCTTTCTCCATCACTTCCCTCATATATAGGATAACAAAGTCTAGTGGAACAATCAATCCTCCAACTTTTACTAACACGTCTTCCATTATTCCTTTTAGATATCAGATTGACCTATCAGTTAATTGCAAACACATGTTTATAAGTTTTAATTGCCCTAGATCCAATTTCTCATAAATAGAGTGAGATATATGGTTTATGCTTACTCTAAGATCAAGCATACCTTTAACCTCATCACAATTACCCATTGATACTTTCATGATAAAACGTCCTGACTCTTTCAGTTAGGGGGTAAATGCTACTACAGAATTATACTTGTTAGGCTCAAACTTTCATTTCTTGGAACTTAGTTCCTTGAAGAACTTGACATAAATCGAAACATTCTTAATCACATCTAACAAGGGCAGATTAACATTAACCTTAGAAAGTATGCCATATACATAAGAAAACTGCTTATCTTGTTTTAATTCCTTAAGGCAGTTTGGGTAAGGAATTGGTGATCAATAAGGATCCGTCAACTTGAGAAATTTTTTCCTTCATTTTCCTTGGTGTCATGCTTAAATTATTCACACTTTTGAATGTGATTTGAAGAATTTCTCCTATTGCTTTTCTCATTACGCTCATTTTCTTCTTTAGTGAGACTCTCCTTCTCTTGATTATTAACATTAGACAGCTTAAAAGGAAACTCAACATGATTGTCAAATACTTTACCACTTCTCAGAACAGTAATTAGTTGGGCTTGTTCGGGTTGAATAGGTAA
This sequence comes from Erythroxylum minutifolium, assembly GCA_027123815.1. Taxonomy (NCBI): domain Eukaryota; kingdom Viridiplantae; phylum Streptophyta; class Magnoliopsida; order Malpighiales; family Erythroxylaceae; genus Erythroxylum; species Erythroxylum minutifolium. The sequence goes on along the minus strand of JAOTJB010329303.1, from coordinate 5,893 downwards.
CTTTCCCTTTTGATTATTATGCATTTGAGCAGCAATTTTCCTACTTAAATCTCAATCCTCTTGACAGAAGCTTTCAAGGAGTCAAATCTTTTGTTGTTCATTTCTTGATTATGAGTTGTTACTTGAATGAACGCATTCAGGCTTTCCTCCAAAGAAGGTTTTCTCAGTAAGTTTTCATTTAAGGATTGCCTTTGAAAATAGTTTTGCCTTTGAAAATTCTGGTACTGTAGTTAGGGTTGCATTGGTGGGTTGTTGGTCTTCCAAAAAAAATTGGGGTGGTTTCTCCAAGTAGGATTATAGGTGTTTTAATACCAATCATTTCTCTCCCTTAGTTGAAAACTATTAGGTGAGTTAACTTGTTCTTCCCCATCTACAAAAGGTATAGACAAACATTAGCTCCAGGATCAAAAATTCTACATATACTAGTAGTTAAACATCTTTACATGTCTTGTTAACTCAGCTAACTGCTTAGCCAATTCTTGATTCGAGTTCATCTAGCTCTTTTTCCCCTCACACTCTTTTATTAAGAATTAACCCCCAACATTTTGAAGATTTCATACGTTTCTTCGATTGTTTTCTTTACCATACTCTTCCTACTACATTATCCACTGTGTATTGACACTATTGTGTCAGTCTATTATCAAATAATCGGTTTTGCATATAAAGTGGAAAATGATGGTGTGGGCATTGGATTAGCAAAAGTTTGAAGCATTCTCAATCCTTATGGAATGACTTTCCCTCCAATTGAGTGAAAGTAGCTATCTTTGTCTGCAACTTAGATGTCTTTTGACAAGAATATAATTTTCTTATGAATTTATTATACAACTCTTCCCATGTAGTCAATGAACTGGGTAGAAGGGTCATCAACTATGCCTTGGCCCGATCCTTCAATATGTATGGGAAGCATCATATTCTGAGTTGATTTCCATTTAAGAAATCTAATGGAAAGGTTTGGAGAGTAGTGTATAATTCTCGAATGAATTTTAAAGGGTCTTTATTGGGAACCCCATAAAACGATGGCAGTATGTTGTAGTGGATGCTCTTTAATTCATAGTTTCTAGCTATCTCTCCCAAACGTATACATGACATGACAGTACCGATCACTGGTCTGGCATACTCCTTTATTGCTAACTACCTTTCACTCACTTTTTAGTTATCAACTTGATCTTTACACTTAGGTTCCTTGCGATCGTCTTCAAAGTCCCCTTGAGGTTTTCATATTTGATGTACGTTATCAATAAAGGGAACTGGTTCACTATCTAGAGATCTACTTCCTAGCACAAACTAAATGAGTTCACTTCTAGAGACCTCCTCCCTAGCACACACTAGCTACGGGAAATACTAAATTAATAACAAAAATTAACAAAATATGTTAACAAAATAACATAATAAAATATATATACAGGAATACAAATAAATAATCAAAATCACTTTAGCAAAAAAATGATTAAAATTAATTTAAGTCTAAATGCTAAACACCTCTCTAGAAATGACACCTAAAACTTGTTGTACCTAAATAAGTACTAAAAATACCTAGGTTATCCTTCTCATAAGTATACGAGGTAGTTGTAGTGATTACTCATGGTCGTCTCCTACAGAGGTGAACTTAGTCCACTTAAATTAACCTTGAACAAAAGAAAAAATAAAAATAGATGCAATCCTAAACATTCAATCCCGATTTATTGATTGAAGACTTTAAAGAAAATTGCAAAATAAATTGAAAAGGAAAAAAAATTAAATGGAAGCAAAGACGAATAAATTAATCAATATGGAAAAGTCTTAAGGATTAGTTTTGTTAATTTAATCTCGTATGCATGGTCAAGGGGAATGATTGGATAGTTGTATTATTAAAATTAACACTTAGGTTCTAAATCAACTTGAATAATGAACTAATTCAACAGGTTATTATCTGAATTAAGTATGGAAACCTGACTACTAATTACTAGTTAAGTTAATATATTTCTAGTTCTTAACCTAAGCATTTATTATTTCTCGTGCCATATTAAACTTCTTCTCTCAATCTTTCATTTAATACTACAATGATGCAAAGTTTGGTCATGCTATTACATTCTTTGAGCTCACAAACCATAGCAATAAATAAGAAAACAAAACCGTAAGCATTGTCAACTAAAATAGCCACATTAATTCTCAAGAAAAGAGATCAGCCCATCATAGATGTCATAAGATTCATCATCATTAAACACTTCAATCCCATCTTTATCAACATAAGTGAAGTATTTAAGCAATAAACTAAGTAAATAACTCAATGAACTATGAAAAATAACAAATAATTTTCGGCTAAGCTATAAAAGTAACAAGTTCAGTAAGAATAAGAAACAGAGCAATAGAAACAAGGATCGAGTGAGTGTGAAGGCGATGGTCTCCTGCCCCTCTCAAGCTTCCCGTATTAGCTCTCGCCTTCTACTTCACCTTGTTATCCCAGATGCTTGCGCTATTTTCCCCTCTCTGCTATGTTTATCTCTTCTTACCCTCAGTCACCTCCGAATTGGCGTTGGGATGTCTAGCCTTCCATGGATCTCTCCATAGGTGAGAGCTTCCGTGACCCTTTTCGCCTTTTCAAAATCAAGACCACTCTCTCCTAAATGCTTCTCCTGAAACCTTTAAATGAAACATAATATCTGCCATCGCACAACATATCTTTTATGTTAAAAAGTTAGGGTTAAAAATAGGTAAGGTGGTAGTGTATCATGGGTATGACATGGGTTATCAAAGAAGTTTCTCACAACTAGGAGAAGTTTCTCACAACTATGAGAAATGTTGCATGGCATAAGACCCATGCAATCTATTTATGGTCATGAGCCACCTTTCTTCATTCCTCTTTTTGATGTTTTCAATATATACCTCATCTTTCTTTCTTATTTTCTTTCTTCTCTTACTTTTCATCTTCTTCTTCTTGCTCCATGAAGATAAGTGAATGTGAATCTTTGAAAAATGACTCAAATATATTACTTTTGACTCAATTTAGTTCCTTTGCTTCTAAATCAAGCCTAAAACCATATATGAACTAAAGTGAGCGTCTTAAATACTTTATAGCATTAACCATTAAGTGTAGTGGATTAAATGTATCAACAATTAAGCATACCTAAATTGTGATGGAAAATTTTTCCTTAGTGTGAAACAAGAAGAGGTTACCTTTAAAATATCTAATCCATGAGAAATCCCCTTGAATATGATGATTCTTGTCATTTTGTTGATATAAGTGATTTTTGTAGTTTTAAACAATGTGTAAGATTTTATCTTCATAATGGTATTGAAGCTACCAATTGTTTAAGGTGAGGAAGATGATAGGGAAAGCCATAAAAAGAAAGGTAATATGGCCAATGAATTTATATCGAGAAAGAAAGAGTTCGAAGAGATCGACAGAAGTAAAGATAAGAGGTTGAAACCTTCCATTGAAAAACTGCTAGAGTTAAATTTGAAGAAGCTACCCAATCACTTGGAGTATTCATTCCTTAAAAAGGATTCAAAATTTCCTATAATTATTTCATCATCTTTAAAGCTGGATCAAAAAGAAAAGCTACTAGATGTTCTCAAGGAATAAAAGAGTGCTAGTTTTTGGAAGATTTCTGACATCAAAGGAATCGACCCTTCTTTTTGCACTAAAAAGATTTTGATAGAGGGTTAATCCTAATATGAGGGAAGTGGTAAAGACAAAGGTAATTAAACTCCTGGATGTTAGTATGACTTATCCTATTTCTGACAGTTCTCGTTTAAGTCTTTTGTAAGTTGTATCAAAGAAGGGAGGAATGATGGTGGCATTCAACTAGAAGAATGAATAGATTCTATTAAGAACTATCACAGGGTGGTGAGTGTGCATCATTTATAGGAAACTAAATGATGCTACTCGAAAAGACCACTTTCTTTAGCCTTTCTTACACTAAATGTTGGAGTGGCTAGTAAGATATACACTATTGTTTTTTAGATGGACTTTTGGGCTACTTTTAGGTTCTAATTGCCTCGTGTCATTACAGTATTTTCACTTATAAGTGGATACCCTTTAGGTTGTGCAATACATCTATGATGTTTTAGAGGTGAATGATAGTTGTATATTGATGATCTTGTCAAGGATATTATGGAGGTATTTATGGATTAATTTTTTATTTTTAGTGATTCTTATGTTTTATGCCTTTATAATTTAAAAAGAGTGTTGGAGAGACAAGAGAAAACTAATTTGTGCTAAATTGAGTAAAATGTCACTTTATGGTATAAGAGGGCATAGTTTAGGCAATAAAATCTTTTACAGGGTTATTAAGGTAGATAAAGTAAAAATTGAAACTATAAAGAAGCTACCGTTCCCTACTTACGTTAAGGCTATTAAAAGTTTTTTAGGTCATTCGAGCTTTTATAGAAGTTTTATTAAAGATTTCTCTAAAATTGCTAAACCTTTAACTAATTTGTTGGAGCAAGATATGCATTTTAACTTTACTAAAAAAATGTTTAAATACCTTTAACATTCTTAAAGAAAAGCTAAAGATTCCCTGATTATGGTTACACTAGATTGAAATTTATCTTTTGAGCTAATATGGATGTAGTGATTTTACATTAAGTGTACTACTTGGATAATGAAAGGACAAATATTTTCAACCAATTTACTATGCTAGTAAGACTTTAACAAATGCCCAGGAGAATTATACTACAATAGAGAAAGAATTCCTAGCAATGGTTTCTGGATTTGATAAATTTAGAACTTATCTAATCTTGTCTAAGGATGTTTTTTATACTAAGCACTCTGCATTAAGGTACTTTCTAAAAAAGTTGGATGCTAAGCCTAGATTAATTAATTAGGTGGATTTTTTTATTGCAAGAATTTGATTTAGAGATCAAGGATAAGAAAGGAGTTGGAAACATGGCAGTAGACCATCTATCTCGCCTTGAAAACCCAAATTTAGAAGAGCTAAACAAAAAAGACATTGATAATTTATTCCTAGAAGAGTGCCTATATAATTTGGAGGGGGTAAGTGAGTTTAAAATCGCTTGGTTTACATATATTACAAACTATTTAATGGTCGAGATCTTACTAAAAGGTCTTTATATCAGTAAAAGAAGAATTTTTTTTGGTTTGAAGGACCATTTTAAGGAAGATCCATATTTTTTCATATCTGTGCATGTTAAATAGTAAGAATATGTATATCTCACTCTAAGGGGTGGAAGATCTTAGGACATGGCTATGCTGAACCTATCAAAGGGGACCATAATGCTAATATGACAGCTCATAAGATCCTTAAGTCATATTTTTACTATCTTTCAGTTTTTTAAAATGTCTAAAAGAATATAGCTTTACATGATAGATGCTAACAATTAGGTAATATCTCTTATTGAGATAAGAGTCTTAAGATTTCATTCTTATTTGTTAAGTTTTTATATTAAAGGCAATGATTTTATATGTCCATTTCTAGCTTTGTTTTGTAATATATACCTCATAGTAGCTTTTTACTATGTTTCTAAATGGGTGGAAGCCTAAAATTTACCTAAAAAATGATGCTAAGGTTGTTGTAAGATTCCTAAACACTACAACAAAATATGGAATTTTTAGACATAAGAGGTGAAATTTTTAGATGCTTTACAAAGCGTCAAAAAAACAAGTGTCACAAAAATTATTTTCGACGGTTTTGTTAGACATATAGATGCGTCAAAAAAATATACATTTTTTACGCATCTAAGTGTCGAAAATCTATTTACACATTGATGCGTCGAAAAAATACATTTTGACGGTTTTCTTAGACACATAAATACTATTTTAGACACTTTTTGTAAGCTTTTAAATGCTTTTCTCTGTCGATATTTTTTTACTTTTAAACAATTTTTTACATCGAAAAAATCCACCATTTTTTAGTAAAAAAATAAGCTTACAATTTCCTTCGTGCATCTTTTT
>JAOTJB010329281.1:0-13473 GCA_027123815.1 Erythroxylum minutifolium | reverse complement strand
AACTGCCTTTCTACCTCATTAACGAACACCTCTAGGATGTCCACAGACTGAGATTTTTCATGCAGTAGATAAATATAGCCATATCGTGAGAAGTCATCAATAAAGGTAATGAAATATTTTTCACCGCCTCAAGAAGGAACATCGAAAGGCCCTCAGATGTTGGTGTGTATTAATTCCAGTAATTTGTTATTTCTTGTGGATAGACGCTTTGATTTATGTTTGGTTTGCTTGCCTTTGATGCAATCCACAAATATATCCCAGTGAACAAAATCCAATGGAGGTAAGATTTTATTTTTCACTAACCTCTGTACCCTTTCTTTGGATATATGACCTAATATTTTATGCCACAAAAAAGGAAAACATTCATTTTATATACTACGTTTACTTCCTATAATATGGTCAACATCAAATAAAGTTGCAGCAAAATCAACATTAAGATTGAAACGATATAAACAATCAATTAAAGTGCTAGAACCATAATAGTACTTGCGTTTATACAATGAAAAAGTGTCGCTTCCAATCTTAAATTGAAATCCTACAACATCTAACTTTGCAACAAAAACTAAATTCCTATCACATTCAGGAATATAAAGACACTTTTCTAGATCTGGGTAAAACCTAGTGTCCAAGATCAATTTGTACGTCCCAATGCCCTTTATCCGTGCCTTCATTCTATTCCCCATATATAAGAACTTTTCAGCTCCGTTTATAATTTGGATTGAAAGGAATCCCTGTTGAAGATGTGACACATGAGTAGTTCCAGCAGAATCTAACCACCAGGTATTATTAGGCACTTCAATAAGATGTGATTCAAGACATACTGAGACATAGTATGTACCTTTCTTTTCGAACCAAGCCTTTCTTTTAGGATAATCCTTCTTAAAGTGACCAGGCTTCTTACAAAAGTGACACCTCTTATCTTTATAGATTCGGCCCTCATTAACTTTGCTGAGAGCTCTGTCCTTATCTTTGTTTTTCTTTCCTGGTTTGTGCTTGTTGCTACTAGCTCCTGGATGAAACGTGAGATGAATGGAGTGCTCCTTCATTTTCTTTAATCTCCCTTCCTCCTGAACTAACATGGCCTTAATTTCGTGAAGGATCCGTTTTTCTTTAATGGTGTTATAATTCACCTGGAACTGGCCAAACTCAAGAGGAAGTGAGTTGATAATAATGTTAGATTAATTTAAATAATTATTGTGTCCCTTATTACTTGAATGGATTCTAATATAAGGTAGGCTCAAAATAATGGTTACTGGGCTTGTTAAGGTAATTAGACTCCTTAGGGTTAATTAACAATTAACCCTCCCCTCTCCCTTCAATATAAGTAACTTCAATAAAAGTTACGAAAGACATATATTGACAGAATAGAAGTTCTTGCACCATTGAGAGAATAGAGAAAAGTACGAAGGCGAGAGTGGATAAATTGAATTCAAGAACGTTTCGCTATAATGGATTCAGGTTTGTTTGTCTTTGTTCATTGATCCATAAAAGCATTTAAAATTAGGATCAAAGCCATGTAGCATTGTTTATTTTCGTGTATGAATGTTGTTTTTAGTATTGTACTGGAATGAAGGGAAACCCACTAGTTCTGTTCTTATACCCATACGATGCCAAACTTGTGTTTTCGGTGTTATTTTGTGCTGTGTTTATGGTTGTTGATTCAGAACCAAAAAACTTGATTCTTGAACCGACTCTACGTGTATTTCATGAGTTTTATTTGTGTTGTTGGAGTATTCAACATAGAATGATGAAATCTTCTACATATATTCATGGATGTTCAAAAGAACTAAAAAGTTTGATTCTTAAAACAAAAAGGGTTGAAATTGCCTTGAGTTTTTCTTAAATAAAATTTCAAAATGTTTCTTGAAACTTGAATATTATCGTGATTTTAAAGAAACAGTGAAATGAAATGGCTGTTCAATTTTTTGAAGACATGCTTCTAGGGTATGGACAAATATCCATGAAAGAACGTCGTTGGGATGTATTGAAGCATGAAAGAAACCCATGAAAGAAGAAGAAAAAAGTACAGAAATAGTCGTCTAGAGGAAGACGACGAAGGGCAACACACTCATCAGATGCTGCATAAAAATGATAGACGTCTGGGGCGTGCATTGCATGCGCCAGACGCTGCCCACAATAGACTGACGCTGGTGCCAGACAAGGCTTTATAGCCCAAAAACAAGATCTTTTGGGCTGATTTTAGGCCTTTGGCCCATTAAAGGAATTGTTTGAGTTATTCAATAATTATGGCCTAATTTTGTGGACTTTAATTTAGGGTCATATTATGCAACCTTAATTGTGAAGTAATTAAATTATGGACTTTAACCCTACGAAAATAATTTTAGGATGAGACGTAATGGATTATTTAACTCATAATTGATTTAGTTTTATGCATAATATAATTTTGAAAATCAGTGCAATATTATATGTTTATTTGGTACTTTAAACATTTTATATTATGCAATATTTGGAATTAAAGTTTCCTATTATATGTTGAATGTGCTACATGACATTATGGTAATTTAAAGTAGTTTATTAGTCACCAAAGTGACCAAACTAATTTAAATTAAATTTTGTCATGTACAATGACTGTCTAATTAAATGTTTATTGCATGGAAAGCTTGTTAGCTACCAAAGTGGCCTAGCTTGAGAAATTAAATATTTAATTGTGAATGTTTCAAATGTTCATGTTTATGTGATGCTATTAAAATGACAGAAAGGTTAAACTGAACATTTGAGATTATTAATTATAACGCTAGGAGGTCACCCAAAGGTGGACCATTGCTTATAATTAATGATATTAAAAGGACTTTATCAACATATTTAGTTAATATGATTGTATATCCAAAGATAACATACATGTTGACAAAAATATGATTGATTGTCTATTATAGTGAACTATATTTGCATCATGATAGGTTACAGATATGTATTTAAATTTTACCCAAAGGAGAATTTAAATGCATAATCAAAATTTATTATTAGTTTGAATCCATTTAGGTCTACTCAAAGCATTAATGCGTGAGCTATATGTTGTATTTATAGCATCTTAAATTTGTTCGCTTTAGGAAATGGTTTGATCAAGTTCAATGGATTGAATTATCTGGACTGGTCTGAACAAATCCAGTTCTGACTGGGTGTAATGGATTTGAACTTGGCCATAGTTTTAGATGCAAGGCTCGCAACCATAACTGAGACTAGTTCAGAAGCTAATAAGTCTTATTATGAAGCTTGGGAACGATCTAACAGGTTGAGTTTGAATTTGATGCGAATAACAATCGCAGAAAACATAAAGCCATCAATGCCTAAGATGGATAATGCAAAGGAGTTTATGTTAAATCTTAAAGAATACTCCCAATTTAATATAGCTGACAAGTCCGTAGTATGGACTTTGAGGAGTGAGCTAACAACCAAAAAGTTTAACTAGTCATAGCCCATTCATGACCATGTAACTCGTATGTCAAACTTAGTTGCAAAGCTGAAATCTATGGGTATGGATGTGAGTGAGTCCTTTCTAGTACAGTTTATTATCAACTCACTTCCTCTTGAGTTTGGCCAGTTCCAGGTGAATTATAACACCATTAAAGAAAAATAGAATCTTCAAGAAATTAAGGCCATATTAGTTTAGGAGGAAGGGAGATTGAAGAAAATGAAGGAGCACTCTGTTCATCTCATGTTTCATCAAGGAGCTAGTAGCAGCAAGCACAAACCAGGGAAGAAAGGAAAAGATAAGGACAAAGCTCTCAGCAAAGTTAATGAGGGCCGAATCCATAAAGATAAGAGGTGCCACTTCATAAGGATGATTGTCCAGCGTGAGCAACCCCCACACAATCAATACAGAACCGTGAATCTCCCAATCAGAAATAACACCAAGATATCTCACACCTGAAATCAGTTCATCATTAAACCAGTTGCCCACATTCGAAAATAAGGCTGTCAAAATCTTTAATGTTACACGCCCATAAACCTCTCAATGTAAGTTTTCTAATTCACTAAGGACATGGCAAAACCCATGTTCCCAACATCACCAAGAGGTCTTCACTCCCACGGACAATGTGGATTGCGCACACTTTACCTCAACACACACACATTCCACTCAAAGCACTCACAATACACACCAAAGCCATCAGCCGTAGGTCTCACACACCAAAAAATTGCACACCTCAGTTTTTTCACATAAATTAATTTATTCACAAGGAAATTCTAGCGATGCCCTTCAGCCACACATCAACGTAATCCACCACACATCTTCTCAAGATACACATCTATTTAAGACAAGATTCTATAACATCTAGAACATTATCCAAAATAGACTTTTAAATCCAAGTCAAACAAAGATTATTAGTTAGTTACCATCATCCAATTATTATCTTATAGGTTCAATTAATAAAGAATGCTAAAACTAATTACTTAGATATATAACATATATCTTAACAATCTCCCTCTTTTTGGCATTGTTTGTCACAAATATGAAACTCCCCCAAAATAACATAATTGGACATATAAGTATCAAATTCACAATTCATATGACAAATACTCTCCCTTAATCAAACATTAAGTTCCAAAGAACATCACAATTATCCAATTATCCAAATTTCTCTCCCTTAGGACAAAAAGATGCTAAAAAGTAAGAAGAATAGTCACGCATATATCTTGAAATCTCCTATGAATTGACCAATCACCAAAAACAATATGATGTCTCCTACTTGGGACAAAGCAATGTCAAAATGAAGAATGCCTAAGCGATAAGTCCAAAATGATGCCCGATTTATGAGAGAGTTGAAGTTTGATGAGGATGAGGATGGATCTTCGGTGGAGCCAATAGAAGACAAAATGTAAACTACTAAAAAGATGGGACTATAGTGGCAACATAAAAACTAAAGAAGAACTAAAGAAGACAAATCCTTTTTTTAATAAATAACATTAAACTATATTTTAAAAATGTAAAGCATACAGTCCTTGTGCCCCTCGAAGAAAGTCAAATCTGGCTTTATTCCTCGTGATATTATCTTTGTCATTGATTTCTTCTTTTAAAATAACTGACTTATCCTCTATCTGAACAGTTTCTTCACAAGCAGTAACTAACTATGAATATAGACAATTTTTTGTTTTTCCTTCAAAACGTCTTTATTCTTGTAATTGACCCTTTCTAATCCAAGTGTGCTTTAGTACCCTGGGCTGTTGCTAGAAATTTAATGGCGAGTATCTATTTTCAGTTTTGTCCCCTTTGAAACGTCATTTGTAACAACTTGTAACGTTTCGGTCTTATGTGCCCAATTACTCCACAAAAGTGACATATAGGTCTGAAACTCCAATTTTTCTTTAAGATTTCTTATTGGACAGATCTGGTCGCACCAATTTTCTAATCATTCGACTTGGAACATTCACATCTATAGCCAATGCCTTGAAGGTCTCTTTTAGCCTTACCAATTTCCAACAAATTTTTTAGTTTTTCGGTACCTCCATTTAACATTCTCATTCCTTTTTTATACTGACCAACTTCAATTTTATTTCATTAAGCTCATCTATTGTAGTTAACAACTTCTTCTCAAGGTCTTGAATGGTGTTCTTAATGGTAGAGTTTTCTTCCTTCAACTTCTCATTTTTCTTACACGTTTGGACCCATTTAGCATACATTAACTCATAGGCTTCATAAATACCTTCCTTTTTATCATCTAAAGTACTGTCATCACTGTCATAATCTGGGGTTAAGCCTTGAGCTTATTTGTCTGTGTTTTTCATGGAATTTTCTAATTTATTCATGTTTTCGTCATCGGTTACTTCCTTCTTGGTTGCTGTTAAGCAAGCCGCTGAACTTTTGCTGTATAAAGTAACCAATGCAACACTATTCATAGCTTCTTCTTCACTACCATACTCACTTTTGGATTCATTCTCACTCTAAGTACTTCTATAGGACTTCCCTTTTCTCTTCTTTAAAGTGTTAGCATATTCCACTTACACATATCCGAAACCTTGACACTCATGACATTGGATTCTCTTCACCTTCCTTTCACCCTTTTGAGTTTTGACTTGTTGTTTTAAGTTGTTATTTGATGAATTCCTACCATGTTGTCTAACCACTTGCTAAAATTTCTTGTCAATAATTCTATATCCTCATTCTCATTAGATTCAACTTCTACATCATTTATGTCTTTTCTAGTTTCAACTTGTAGTGCCAATCCTTTGCTCTTTTCTTATTTGCCCCTCAACAAATTCATTTCAAAATTGGTAAGAATTCCAATTACCTTCTGCAACGACAAGTCATTGATGTCATAAGCCTCCTCGATTGCTGCAATTTTCGGAATAAATCTTGGAGGTAGTGATCTCAACGTCTTTTTGACTAGTTTTAGATTGGAATATTTCTTCCCGAGTTGATGTGTCTAATTTGCTATATCGTGCAATCTTTCACGAAAGTCCCCAATAGTCTCATTTTCATCTATCTTCAGTTCTTCAAACCTCACAGTTAACATCTGTAGTTTTGATGTTATCACAAATTTGAACCCTTTATGAATAGTTTGCAAAGTATCTCACGCTTCTTTAGCCGACTCACAGGCCAATATCATTGAGAAGCATCCATCATTAACAGCAGTGAAAATTATGTGCATTTCTTGTGAGTTTCTAAGTGCCCTCTGTTCTTTAGCTCTTATCCATTCAGATGGATCTTTTAGAACTGTCTCTCCCTTATTGTCATTAATCATCGGATGTGTCTAGCCATGTAACACCAAGTTCCATGCTTTTGTTCCCTGTTCCTAAATAAAGACCCTCGTCTGTAATTTCCATGCAGGATAGTTAGATCCATCCAACAATGGTGGTCTAGTAATCAATGCACCTTCTCTAGTAGCCATGTTTGCGAAACTAGGATCTGTACCAACTTGCTACCAAGTTCTAAATCGGTGACCTCGCTCTAATACCAATCAGCTATAAATCCAATTAGACTCTCTCAAGGAATGCTTTCACGAAGGAAAGATGTTGAAGCATAAAATGAAATTTCCAAGTTGATTCACGCAAAGATAAAATCAAAGCACGATTGCACTCCCATCCATCCAATCGATAACCACACAAAAGATTAAAATAACCTCAGTCCTCCAACCAAAAGCTTACCACAAAACAAATAAGTTCACTACCAAAAGTCTCACTAACATGCAGCCAACATCAAAACAGCCAATTAACAACCACACAGCATAAAAACACACACCTTACACCAAAAATCAATTAATACCTGACACAAAAATTCCAACAATGCCCCCTTCAGCCACGCACTCATGATCCACACTACATCTTGCCAAGACACACATCAATTAGAGATAGAACTCTATCACAACTAGAAGATTATCCCCAATAGCTTTTCAAATTCAAGTCAAACAAAGATACTTGATTAGCTATCATCATCCAATTAATATCTTATAGGTCCAATTAATAATAAATATGCCAAAATAAAATAAGAAGATATATACCATATATCTAACAATTTCTCCCTTTTTGGCATTATTTGTCACAAATAAGAAACTCTCCCTGAATAACATAATTGGACATATAAGTATCAAATTCACAATTCATATGAACTCCCCCTCAATCCAACATCATGTTCCAAAGAACATCCATAGAAACAATAATCCAATTATCCAAATTTCCCCCCTTAGGACAAAAGATGCCAAAAAGTAAGACTAATAGTCCCAAAGATACCTTAAAATCTCCCCTGAATTGAACAGTCACAAAAAACAATATGATGTCTCCCCCTTGGAACAAAACAATACCAAAAAGAAAAATGCCTTCAATACCATCAATCTTAACAAATAAATAAGCATAAAAATCAGTAGTAGGTGCAACGGAAGAATCATGAGCACATTGTGCATTAACAGAAAGCCAAGATGACAATTTACTACCAATTAATACGTATGCCAATATATCATTGCTCACTTCAATTCCATCTTTATAAGACTAATCAAATTCATAAACTCCATCATTAAGCATAGCCTTATGCACACATCAATCAACTGAACCTTAGAAAACTAATAAATAAAACTCAGAAAGTCTAAACGATAACTCCTTCGAAGCACCTTTTTTTGTTTTTTTGTTTTAATAAATAACATCAAACTACAATTCAAAAATGTAAACCACATAGTCCCTGTGCCCCTCAAAGAAATTCAAACCTGGGCTTATTCCTCATCACATTATTTCGGTTATCAACTGTCTGATTGATTTCTTCATATGAAATAACTGACTTATCCTTAGTCTGAAAAGTTACTTAAAAGCAGTAACTAACTGTAAATCTGGACACTTTCTTGTTTTTCTTTTACTACGTCTTTGTGCTTGCCCTTGACCCTTTATAACCCAAGAGTGCTTTGGTAATATGGGTTGTTGCTGGAAATTTAATGGAGAGTGTCTAGATTTTTGGTTTTGACCCATTTGAAACATAATTTGTAACATCTTGTAGCATCTCAACCTTATGTGCTCGATAACTCCACAAAAATGACATGTAAGTACAAACCTTTGATTCTTCCTCGAAGTTTCTTTTTGGACAGATCTGGATATGTCATCTTTCTCATCATTCACCTTGGAACATTCACCCTTATAGCCAATGCCTTGAAGATCCCTTTTAACCTTACCAATTTCCATTAACTTGTCTAGTTTTTTTTGCCTCCATTCAACATTCACAATCCCTTTTTGGTACTTACTAATCTCATTCTAGCTTCACCAAGTTCATCTAATGCTAACTTCAATTTCTTTTATAATTCTTGAATAGTATTCTTCATAGAGAATTTTTCTTTCTTTAACCTTTCATTCTTTCCATATGTTTTTACCCATTTTTCGTATATTAATTCGTAAGTCTCATAATTGTTCTCCTTTTTATCACCTGAACCACTTTCATCACTGTCATAATACGAGATTGAGCCTTAACCTGATTTTTTTGCTTTATCTCGGAATTTTTCGATTTACTCTCTTTTTTGTCTTCAGTTACTTCCTTCTCAGTTACTGTCAAGCAAGTAACTGGACTTTTGTTGTACAAAGTAACTAATGCAACACTATTCATAACTTCTTCTTCACTTCCGGATTCGTTCTTACTCTAAGTGCTCGTATAGGATCCTTTTCTTTCTCCCTTGTGAGTTTTGGTTTATTGTTTAAAGTTGTTGTTCAATGAGCTCTCGCTGTTTTGTCCAAACTCGGGTCTATTCTTTTTCACTCTCTTCAGCTACTTATTGAACTCTTGTGTTAATAGCTTCATGTGCTTATTCTCGTCAGATTCATTTTCTACACCATTCATATTTTTCCAGTTTTAGCCTACAGTGCCAATCTTTTGCTCCTTTCTTGTTTACCCCTTAACAAATTCATCTCAAAATTGGTTAGAATTCTAATTACCTTATCCAATGATAAGTCATTGATGTCATGAGTTTCTTTGATTGCTGCAATTTTTGGAATGAACCTCGGAAGTAGTGATCTCAACGTCTCATTGACCAGTTTCAGATAGGAATATTTCTTTCTAAGTTGATGTGCCTGATTTGCTATATCTCATAATCTTTCATGAAAGTCCCCAATGGTCTCATTTTCATCCATCTTCAGTTTTTCAAATCTCACAGCTAACATCTTTAATTTTGACGCTATCAAATATTTGCCTTCATGAATAGTCTGCAAAGCATCCCACACTTCTTTAGCTAATTCACAGATTGATATCATTGAGAAATGTCCTTCATCAACAGCACTAAAAATCACATGCATTGCTTGTGAGTTTCTAAGCGTACTTTTTTCTTTGACTCTTGTCCATTCAACTAGATTTTTTCAAATTGCCTCTCCTTTATCATCAGTAATCATCGGATACATCCATCTATGTACTACTGAGTGCCAAGCTTTTGTACCCTGACCTTGGATTAAGACTCTCATACTTGCTTTCCATGCAAGATAGTTAGATCCATCCAATAGTGGTGGTCTGGTGATCGATACACCCTCTCTTGTAGCCATGTTCGCAAAACTAATATCTGCACCAACTTGCTACGAAGTTCTAAAACTGTAACTCGCTTTGATACCAATTGAAAAATCGTAGGGGTAGGTGTTTCGCAAACTTTCCAATTTTACTGTAGTTGTCTCTGACACAAACAAAAACAAAAACAATCAAAAGCGAAATAACAAATAGCACTAAAAATTTGATAACACAGTTTGACACTCCCTGATTACGTCTGCGGGGCCCTCACTCAGATTAATTCTTTCACTGAAGTACAATAGATTTACCTAAGGCTTTACTGAACCGACACCACTTAACACTTGACATTATCTCTTGATCTCACTTCCCGTGAAAAAATTTCATACCCAATAATATGACCGACTCGTGTTAACCTCAACAGAGGATTTTTCTAAACAAATATTAATTAAAAGTTAATTAATAAAAATAAGTCAAGTGATCAATTAACTAAGAACAGAATAATAATACACTTGAGATAAAAGAGAAGAATAACTTCCCAAAAAGTTTAGCTCTACTGAAATAAATCTGGAAGTCGTCGTAACAATAATGGGAAAGCAGTTCACCCAAGAGCCACTCCACAAAGCTGAACATGCAGCTTAAGCAACACTCCACAAAATCACGCCCACCATACACTTCAGCTGTTCACGTAATTTAATCTTCACGTGGTCACATGAAAATTTCTTACCAAAGAACCAACGCAAAAAGAGAGAGACATGTCTTCAACTATGTATTTCAAAAAATAGTTGACGCACACTACACCATTGGTTTAACATTCAGCCAATGCCTTCACAAAGTAAAAATAACTCATCCAATGAAAGAGCTGGGTTACGTCAATGTCAACACCCTTTAGCAGTGTTTTTTAAAAAAACAATTAACACACCCACACACTCAAAGCACTTACACTGCACACATAGACATCAGTTGTAGGTTTAGCACCAAAAGCTTCACACTCTTGTTGTTGGTATTTTATACCGTCATTAAATTCATTTGGAAATTTTATTGTGATGATTTCCCTCCATATTTACCAATGAATATTATTACCGTCTCTAAATGAATTTTTTCTCAACTATGTTACCGGCAGAAATTGATTTCTGTTGGTAACTTGCAAAGGTTTCTTTTCCGTCAGTAATTTTTCATCGCTAATTCTTAATTTTCTTATAGTGACACATCATTGTCTTGGTATGTGGTATATCTACCAAAATGCAGCAGAACATCCCTATGACAACTACAGGCAATCTGGATTTGCAAGCGTCTTTAATAAATATGTATTTGGTTGCCAATCAAGGGGGGATTTGAATCACATTGGGAGTCAATGGTTAATAAACACGAACTCAGGAACAATCACTAGCTTTCAACTCTATACACTCTGCGAAATAGATGGTCTCATTTATATCTTGAGAAGACATTCTTTATCGGAATACAGTCTATCCAATTTTTTGAGACCATCATAAACATTTCCCACAACATAACAAGTGAGTCAATGTGTCTTAGCAGTGGTTCTATGACCTTTATAAAAAAAGATACAAGGTTAAAAAAAATTTGGGGGGGCCTTCAAATTTATCATTACGATTAAAAAATGTTTAAAATTTGGCTAATATGGTAAAATTTAACATTCATGCTTATTACATCAGCATCGTACAAAATTTAAGATGATAAATGTAAAATAAAAGTTAAATACATTAAAATTTTGGCAAATTTTGCTTTCTTTTTTACTTTGAATTATTATTTTTAAAAAATACTTATTCTTATAAAGTTATTTAGTTATCACGTGAGCTCATTTGATATATTTCATTTATTTTTGCTATACTAAATAATTTTAAGAACATGTCTGGCTTCATTTGAAGATCGGCAAAGAAATAATTGAATCAGTCAGTTAAAAGCCTAAAAGGATAGTGTCGACAAATGGTCGTCGACGTGATGGAGATGGGGCCCAATGTTGGCGTGACAGTTTAATGTGGAAGCCACTGTGGGACCACTTTTTGGCTCACGTGGCAAATAATTGGATGATACTTCAATAATGCTTGAAACGATGTTTCTTCCCAGATATGGTTAAAAAAGACGGCGGCGTCTGCATTAATCATTATCCTAAAGCTCCTGATTTGACTACCGAGTTCTCCACTTTTTGTTCCCCCAATCAAGAGAACCGTATGAATCCACGTCACTTGGCATGGTTTTCTTTATGCGCCGGAACGTTCGAAGCATTGATTGGCGTGCCAGATCTTGACGATTCTCATTCTCTTCCCTCAGGTACTTGGGTACACTCCTGCGCCGCTGTGCTCTCTCTCTCTTTTACTCTTAGCATCTTGATGTTGTGAAACTTTAAAATTTTGTTAAACAATTTAAAACAAGAGCCCATTATCTGTGAGGCTTGGCTAATATAGATTTTCTCAAATTTCGGTCCATTCAAGCTAAATTTGTTAATTTTGAGTATGCTGTGGTCGAGTAGGTTTAAATTAATTTATTATTTTTATTTCACAAGTGTATCAGATAAATTGTCAAACATTTAATAATTTGTAAATTACGTATATTTGATAATTTACAAATTATTTACAAACACTTAATTTAAAATTAAGGGTTGCATTTAATTCAAATTGATTCAGATCATGAAATAAGAAATTAGCTATTGGTTAAGCATTTATGTGCACCTTATATAGTTCTGGTTTATTTGAAAATAACCTTTTTATTAATTAAAAATAAAGCTATGTATTATTATTAGATTTCTTTAGACTTTGCCTCTCAGTATATTTATACTTTATATTATTTTTGATATTGTTATTATATATATACCTCTGGCTAGTAAGTGTAGGTTCACTTTGTAAGTCGTGCACACGCAGAAAAGAAACTGGGGAACGGAGCGAGAGAGGACAAATCGAATGGAAGAGTTGAACCCGCTGAGTACACGTGTATTATTAACAATATTTTACTGTCGGCGACAGCTGGAGACAAAACACAGCATTTTATATTTTATTGGACAACGGACAGCGACAAAATAACGAAGCTTCGTAGAATAAGTTCCGAAATCTGCAACTCCATAACTATAAAACTGAAACATGAAACAAATTTCACTACCCAAGCTAGTCCAAGTTGTAACAATTGTACCAAGAGTGTGTAGTGATCAACGCACCTCTTGGAAACATGCCAGAAACAGGCTTCTTTCTTCGGTCCTGCAATATTAATATAGTGATTATAAGCACAAGCAACCAGTTTGTGTTCAGTCAGATTGCTCCAAATCATTCTTTCCATGCCATTGTTTCCTTCATTGTCCCTATGCTTCTTAACTTTGTTGAACTCAAGAATCAGGGAAATGATTCTGATTCTGCATTTGAAAAACATCCCATGACAGTTATTTTCGCTACTAGTTGTTTGCTGGTTTATTGCCTGGGATATGCCATCGAATTGACGAAATTCTCAGGTAATGCTCAAGTGTATCCGATTTTTGTTCACCGTTTTAACTTCTTGTTCGGGTCTCTATCTATAGCTTCCCTCGCATCAATGATCTTTCCAAGCTCAATCCGAATATT
>JAOTJB010329266.1:0-13475 GCA_027123815.1 Erythroxylum minutifolium | reverse complement strand
ATCCATCCAATGGACTCAGTTTTACACATTTAGAAGCTTATATGTTAGAAATCTCCAAGATTTCGCATACTGCTGAACTCTAAGTTCATATAAGGGTATATAAAATTATATATCACTGGCATATATACCGAAAGGATTTAAAAACATTTTTAAATTCATACACAACCATGTATATGTCAATATACAATAGTATCTCTAAGTACAAACCAATATAAAAGATCTAAAAAGTCTAGCATTAGATGTCTCATCGGAAATGGTCCACTAAATACATAGAAGAAGTTAGAGTTTTATGCAATTTGTAAACGATCAAATGGGTGATGAATGTCATATTCGTTATCCATACATCAATTGCTTAAATTTCAACTTTGAAAGTCAAGATGTGGTTTGTAATCACTTAGTAATCTGAAGAACTGATAAATTCTATACTCCATGGCTTTATCATGGAAAACGTAAGGAAGAAAGTTATAATAGAAGTGTTGGTACAAGTTATGATTATAGTAATAATAATGATGTAGAAGATTGTGATATTAATGAAGATGGTGATGATGGTATTCACTAGATGTTAGAGGATTATGGGAATTATATGATGTTTATGAATGAAACTGGTATGCCTAACATATTGGTAGTATTATAGGAGATAATTTTAGGAAGTTATTGAAAATTTCTTAAGAAGAATTATATCTAAGGTGCTCCAATTTCTCACAGCTATCTTTTGTTGTAAAATTGTTGCATTTGAAGGTGTACAATAAATAGAGTAACAAGTCTTTTGATATGTTAATTGGCTTGCTTAATGATGCATTACCTGTTGGACATAAATTGCCCAAATCTTAATATGATGTAAAGAAATTGTTAAGGGAGCTTAGATTAGGATATAAATCAATAAATGCTTGTAAATAAGAATGTGCACTATTTTGGAAGGACAGTAAAGATCTTGAGGAGTGTCCCATTTATGGTACATCAAGGTGATGAGTGGGTGATGGGAGAGGGGAAAAGATATTGAATAAAATCTTGAGATACTTTCCTATTAAACCACAATTATAAAGGCTTTTTATATCAACAAAAAGAGCCATAGATATGAGGTGGAATTAAGAGAAACGTATTGATGATAACATTATTTGTCATCTAGCAAACTCAATGTTATGGAAAGACTTTAATAGAAAGTTTCTATGGTTTGTATAGGATTGTCGTAATGTTCGACTTCACTTAGCCTCAGATGGATTTAATCCTTTCACTAATATGATTACTTTTACAGCATGTGGTCGGTAATTCTAGTGCCATACAATTTAACTCCATAGAAGTGTATAAAGGAGCCTTTTATGTTATTGTCTTTAATTATTCCAGGACCGACTGCTCCTGGTAAGGATATCAATGTATACATACAACCATTAATTGAAGGCATAAATGATACATGAGAGGTTAGATTACAAACTTTGATGTTGTTCAAGGTGAAATAATTATAATGCATGTCATTATGTTTATGGACTATAAATGATTTCCCAACTTATAGGAATTTGTCTAGGTGGAGCACTAAGGGTATATGGCTTGTACTAAATATAACCTTCAGACTTATTCAATGAGGCTATGAAACAAAATGTGTTATAAGGAATATCGTCATTACTTAGAACATGGGCATAGATGGTGAAGAAGCAAATTGTTTAATGGCAAAATAGAATTGGGTGAAGCTCCTTTGCAATTTTTTAATTATGATGCGGTTTACCAGCTATCACATTTGGGTGACATTATACCTAGCAAACACCCAAGTAATAGAAATCAGTTATACTTAGAATAAAAAACATATTTTTCAATTTGCCATATTGGAAGGAATTGCTATTAAGACATAATCTTGATGTGATGCATATTAAGAAAAATATTTGTGAGAATATTTTAGAAACTGTAATGGGAATTGATGGGAAATCAAAAGACACAATTAAGGATATACTTGATTTAGAAGACATGAATATAAGAAATGGTTAATTACTAAAAAAAGGCTAAACTTTCGTCAATTATTCAATTATATCCCTAACTGTAAAAAGTAGCAATAAAATGCCTAAACCTTCAATTTTTTTTCAATTCTATCCCGAACTTCAAAAGTAGCAATAAAATGCTCAAACTTTCAAGTTTTTCAATTCTAGCCCGAATTTAGTGTTTCCATTAAGTTTGTTAATGTGACTTGTCACATGTTTTATAAACCTTAACTATTAATACACGTCATCCAAAATTAACACAAGAAATGAACATTAATGAAACGACGTTGTTTAATCACATAATTAAAATGACGTCATTGTTTAAAAATGATGTAAATCATATTACATAGCCCCAACAACTTACACTTTGATTTCAATTTTTTCTTTCATTTTTAGTTTGATCTCTCGACACCCTCACCCTTTAATTTTCAAATTATGCAGCCCCTATGCCCTTACACTAAGGGCATCAGGAGAACGAACTAAAAACAAAGAGTTTACTAGTGCAGTAAGTTGTAATGCAAGAGTAGTTTAAGACGTCAGACAAACAAATAGAAAACAAAAGGCTGAGGGCATCGGGAGAACAACCAGATAACATCGGGCTTGAATTGAAAAGATTGAAAGTTTGAGCATTTTATTGTCACTTTTTAAAGTTTGGGCTAGAATTAAAAATCATTGAAAGTTTGAGCATTTTATTAATACTTTTTAAAGTTCTGGCTATAATTGAAAATTTGACGAAAATTTGGGCTTTTTTATCATTATTCCTATAAGAAAAGACTTGCATTTGAAAAGTAGAGATGATTGGTTATATATTATTCCCCCTACTTGTCACAACATGTCAAAAAGGGAGAAGCTATCTTTGTGCCAATTTCTTAAATCAGTCAAGTTTCCTAATGGGTATGGATCTAATACAGGTTGTTGTATGAATGTTAAAGGGGGAAAAGTATCGGTTTGAAAAGTCATGATTGTCATGCGCTTCTCTAATGATTACTTCCTGTTGGAATACATAGGTTTTTTTCGAAGGATATGTCCATAACTTTGTGTCAATTGGGTGAGCTTTTAAAGAAATTATATTGTAAGACACTTAAAGTTGAAAAGCTTAACAAAATGGAAAAAGACATAACTTTAATTGTATGTAATCTTAAACATGTATTGCCCCCTTTTTTTTTTGGATGTTATGGTCATTTTTCAATTCATTTACTATGCAAAGCAAAATTTTGTGGCCCAGTTCAATTTCGATGGATGATCCTGATTGAAAGGTAATTTATATTAACTTTTACTTTTTTAAAAATTATTTGTTAGTAACAATTGCTAATATTTTATATTTTGTTTAGTTTTTATGCTCTCTTAAGCGTTATGTACATAATAAATCTTAACCTTAAGGGTCTATTACAGAGGCTTATATAGCGAATGAATGCTTGACATTTTGTTTGATGTACTTAAATGACTTCGAAACAAGATTTAATAGACCAGAATGTAACTTTGATTTTGATCAAGATGGTGGCTTGTTAATTTTCTCCCAAAAAGTAAAGCCCTTTGGAGTTGGAAAATATATTGAGTTAAATAAGGACGAATTTGAAATTGCTCATTGGTATATTTTGAACAATTGTGGGAAGTTGATATATATATATATATATATGTATGTATGTATATATGGAGAATGTATATTACTTTTGATTCAACTTTTTATATTAGAATTTTATGATTGAATCTCATTTACAGATTTCTATTTACTTCTTTAAATAGAGAGCACAAAAGGTCGATTCAAAGCAAAAGGATTGTTAATGTTGAAGAAAGACATAAGCTTAAGTTCCTATCATGGTTTAGGAATAGAGTAACTTGTACATTGACAAAATATTATAAACTTATGACAATTTGTATCTCAGATTGACTTCTAATATCATTTTGTCATACAGGTGATACGGTTATATAATCAAAACATGCAAGAGGCCACAACATCATTATATTCTTTGACATGTGAGCCTCATATATGTGGGTAAAAATATATAGGTTGCATTGTTAATGGGGTTAGATTTCACATAAAAGATCGAGATAGTCAACTTAGAAGTTAAAATTGTGGGGTTGTTGTTGAGGGATGTCATGGAAATAATTTTATTGACTTCTACAGTGTCATCTCTAAAATAATTGAGTGTACTACTTTAAAGAAAAGAAGGATGTTTTATTTAAGTGCAAATGGTTTAATCTTGCTAGCATGAAAGTGAACAAAAATATTACTAGCATCAATGTTAGCAAGACATGCTATGATAATGGCCCTTTTATCCTTACAAGTCAAGTGAAGCAATTTTTCTACCTCAATGATACTATATTAGGCAACAATTGGAAGGTTTTTTTTTTAAAAGTTTTAACACCAAAATCTCTTGGATTTTTGTGAAAAGGATAATGGTCAAATGAGTAAGGATAGAGATAAAGTATATCAAGAGATTGAATCATAGTTGAATAATGAAGCCATTAGATTAGAAGATGCAGATATATCATCATTCCATAGGAGAGATATTGATCCCAATATAGTATAAGTGGATGAAGTATAAGCAAATCTTATCGTAGAAAGAGTTTAATGATAATGTAATTAATAATGATAATTTTAAAGATCTTGATCATGATGATTAAAGGTAAATAAATTGTTTTTATTGTTTGGAATATTATGTTGATGTTTGAGTTATGTTAATCCGTATTGTTGATATTTCAATATGTTAATGCTTATTATTGATTTTTTACTTATGTTTATAGGGAATGTCGGTGTTTGACCTATGTTTATGCAAATGTTGTTCTTTTAGTTATATTTATGCGAAATGTTAGTGTTGAGTTATGTATACAGAATTTTGGTGTTTAAATTATATTATGTAAAATGTTGGTGTTTTAGTTATGTTATGAGAAATGTTGGTGTTTGAGTTATGTTATGCAAAATATTGGTGTGTGTTTGAGTTATGTTATACGGAATGTTGGTGTTTGAGTTATGTTTATACGAAATCTTGGTGTTTGACTTATGTTATGGGGAATGTTGATGTGTGTTTGAGTTATTTTATGTGGAATGTTAGTGTGTGTTTGGGTTATGTTTATGTGGAATGTTCATGTTTGAGTTGTGTTTTTTGCATAATGTTGATCTTTGACTTATATTTATATGAAATGTTCATGTTTAACTTATATTAATGCGGAATGTTGATGTTTGAATTATTTTTATACATAATGTTGATATTCGATATAATGGCATTGGTAGAAAAAAGGGAAAGAAAATGGCAACTACCGAAATTAATATAACCCTAGAACAACTAGATCAATCTCACCCTATCAAACAATAACCACCAAGTTCATCCACCAATGAAGCCAGTTAACAACAACCTTTAATTACCTCGACTAGTGCTAAGGGATCTTCAAGCCTGTTAATCTTTACCACCTATAATTACACTTGTCCTCTAATATATATATTTACTTGTTTAATATGTTTTTCTTATCATTATTCTGTTGATGTCAAGTTCCAATACCGGTATAAGAAAAAAGGTAAAGGTATCATTAAAGGTTCTGAGTTGTAATGCATGAATGCTATAATGAAAAATAAGTTATCGGTGCATATTGACGCTATATAAGGTCATCATATTGACAAGATTCAATTGGCTAAATTATCTAATGAGTTAGGTGTCATTTTCAGGACTGAATTGCCTTGCCTTTAGCATGCCAAGTAATTGAAGCAAGACAACTTGCTACAAAATTCTTTGGACATAGTGATAGGTGTGAATTGCATCATGATTTAATGCTTAATCTATTATGTATTAAGTGTTAATTTGAGAGATTAGTATGTGTTAGGTTAGAATTATGTTAGTTTATGTGTTTAAGTGTTTTTATAGGTTAATATAAGTCTTTAAGCTTAAATATTATTTTTTTTTTGAAGTACCCTGATGTGTTTGTTAGTGCTTCAGGGTCAACAACGAAGAAAGGAGAAGTTCGGAGACTTTAGAGCTGAAACAATAGGCTACGATAGTGACAGAAACATAGGAGCTAGCCCACAATCATGGCATTTAGGCCACGATTGTGATAAAAGATTTTGCCATAGCCCACAATTGTGGCATGATTGCCATGATTATGACAGAAAGGGTTGAATGCAGGCCACGATCGTGGCATACAGGGCCACGATGTTGGCCTGCGTCAGGTAGACACATAAACAAGAGAAAACGTCAAGTTTTGAAGGATTTTTCAGACCTTTTTGACCTCGAAAAAACACTAAGGATACTCAAGACACAAAAGTTATTTAAAGAACAAGAAGAACACAAAAGAGAGAGCTTTTGCATCAGCCACAATTTTAAAATCATAGAGTGCTTTATCGAGAGACTAAGAAAGAAATAAAGGAAGAGAGACGTAGAGAAGAAGCCTACGTGAAGTACTTCTTGAAACAGGAGGTTTCCCGTCGTTGTTGATTCCATCATCCATTCTGAGTCTATTTTCAGTTTCGTTTCAATTTTTATGATTGTATAGAATTTCAGATAGTTGTAGATGATAGATTTGTGAATGTTGAGGATTTGTCTAAACTCACCTTTGGGATATTTTATCTTTAATATTAATGAAATTTTATTATTTCATTTTTATTGGATTTCTTGTGATTTCAATTTTGCACTTACATAATTTGGTAATAAACTGAGAGGGATGAATCGAGTAAAAACTCATTAAATTGGGCTAATGAAAGTTAGGTAATTTAATAGATCAAGAATTAAATCAAACCGGTAAATTTATGTGAAGAGAGATCTTGCATAGATTTTTGGTAGTTTTTGGACAACTTAAGATGTAATTTAGGTTTTGAATAAATTATGAATCGAGATATTGCAATTCCTATAATCTAATTAGGGTTTACATATTAGGGTTAATGATTATAACTCGAGAGAGAGTAATCAACCCTAGGATCGACTAGAACCGGTAATACAATAATTTCATAAGCAATTAATTTTTTATTAAAGTCGAATAAAATCCTCCTTTCTCTTAACTAGTTGTTTTTAGGTTGCTTTGTGATTGGGTGTTGCATCTACTATCTTGTTTATATTTTTGAAATTGATTATTGGAATTAATTGTGTGATTGAAATTCTTTCTTGCTTTAGTTTTGTTCTTTTTGAGTTATTGCAATTTGTTTTCGGCCTTAGATTTTAGGATTAGATTAACCCTTCTCGTGTGATCGACACCTTTGGTACTACGTCAATGACCCATGTGCTTGCAAAATATCAAGGTTAAATTATTAAAAAATTTTCATGTTGGAAACTTGTGGTCAAGTTTTTGGTGCTGTTATCGGGGAGGCGATTAGTTTAGTTTCTAATTTTTATTTTCATGCTTTCCCCTTTATTTTAGAAATTATGCTCTTGCATGAATATAAAAGTCATGAGATGTTCGAATTATGTAGCTGAAACTTTAGACTTAGATGTTGCTCGACTAGAACAAACTAGTAGGAAAGCTCGAAGTGAAGAAGAAGAGGAAATCGTAAAATCAATAATGGTCGAGAAATTTCAGTAGAATATAGACCACGGAGCAAACCAAAGATGTCAACAATGGACCTTGATGGATTTCATGAGACCAGGGTTCAATGCGGCCAACCAAGGATTAGCTAAGTTGCCCGTTCAGGCAGCCTCCTTTGAGATTAAACTAACCCTCTTAAATATGCTTCAACAAAATGTACAGTTTTATAGATTAGCAAATGAAGCTCCCAATGCACATACAATGAACTTTCTCGAAATCTATGATATCTTTCGGTACCATCAGATGTTGGAAGATGCAGTTCGAATTAAGCTTTTCCCTTTTACCCGTAGAGATAGAGCAAAGGCTTAGTACCATTCCTTTAGCCCAGCCAATGTTATGACGTGGGATCAACCAGTTCGTGCTTTCTTGGATAAGTATTTCCCTTTGACCAAGACCACTAAGATCATAAAGGAAATTACCAATTTTCAGCAAGGTGATGGGGAATCGATCTACGAACCATGGGAGAGGTACAAGGATTTGCAACAGAAATGCTGACATCACAACTTACCCAAGGAATTCCTGTTACAAACATTCTACAATGGAGTAAAACCACCGACGAGAGGCACAATTGACATAGCTTCAGGAAGATCACTAATAAGGAAGACTGTTGATGAAGCAAAAGAGCTGATAGAGGAAATGGAGAATAATAGATACCTTTGGACAAACGAGCGGAGTAAATAGACTACTTCATTTTGAGAGCAAAAAGGAATTGTGGCTGTTGATCAGATGACTAAAATGCAAGAGAAAATTGACAACTTGACATGACAGTTTAACAGCATGAAGGCTTTATCCCTAGCCCAGGTGAAAGCCATACAATTAAAGTGTGAACTCTTTGGACAGATGGACCATGATGTCGTAAAATGTTACTTGATGAAGGAAGAAAAACATAAGCAAGTAAATTATATGGGGGCGCAATATAGATGAGGAGAGGGCAACAATCCCTATTCCAACGACCATAACCCTGGATGGAAGAATCACCCTAACTTCTCTTGGACAAATAATGTTGTAGGATAGTTTAGGCCACAAGGACAAATAAGTTTCAATATATAATCTGGAAGTCTAAGTAGGCCAACTAGCAGAGGCAATGTCTACTCAAAATGTAGGAATCCTTCCAAGCAATACCGATTCTAACCCGAAAGATCGGATCATAGCTATCATTCAGACCCAGGAGAAGGAACTTGAATATGTGGAGGAAGATGGAGATAAAGGAGAATGATAAGCAATCATGGAATTCCTTCAATGTGAGCTCGAAATTGTGCCAATTAGATAACCTCGATTTGAATTCCCATACCCTATTCTAGCTCAGCAGAAGTCAATGTCAAGTAGGGCAACAAAGAATTCTAAGGAGGTTAAATCAAATAGGGTTGAGAACATAACAGAACAACTACAAATGAGGCTCACCCTAAAGGAATCTATCTAGAAGAAGGTTAAAGAGCAAATAGAAGAAGAAAACCCTTATATAGCTCAGAAGAAAGAGGACCTGGGGGATTTTTTCATTCTTTGTAGTATAAATGGAGTCAATATTGACAATGCATTTGAGAATTTGGGTGCGAGTATAAATATGATGCCCTATACCTTTAGTCTAAAATTGGGATTAAGAGAGTTAATACCCACGAGATGTTAGTAAAGATGGCCAACATAACTATTCATAGGGATTATTGAGGATGTGCACGTACGAATTGATGTATTTACCTTTCCCACAGACTTGTATATATTGGACATTGGAGAAGATGTGGGGACCCCTATGGTTCTTAGACGACCATTTCTAGCCACTGCTTGTTCAATCATTGACATTGATGGGGTGAACTAACTCTAAGAATAGGAAAGGAGCAATTAACCTTCAAAGTGTCAAAAACCGACTATCGTTCTCCTTTACCTACAATCGATATCAAGGAAATTGAACTTCGAGGAGAATGAGAAGATATTAAGGATCCTGGAAATGCGTTCAGAAAGAAACGATTACATAGAAGAAGGCGAAGAAAGGAGATTCATAAGAAGGTGGAAACTATAGTATGGTAGCGCATGTGCAAATTGTAAAATTAGTGACTACACTACCATTACACCATTCATTCGAACCACCGTGAGCTTAAAAAGAGCGTCGACCTACCAACGTTAAAAAAAGCATTGTATGGGAGGGAACCTATGGAATTTTATTTCCTTTGATTATTTTTGTTAGAATGCTTGAATTCTGTAGTTAGGATTATTTTGTTTCCATATAAAACCAAGAAGGAATAGGACTGTGAGATAAATTGAATGATTGATTAAGTAAACAAAAAAGAGGTGAAAGGGTCACAAAAGAATTATGAAGTGATTTCGAAAAAATGTGAAAAGAAAAAAAGAAGAATAAATGAAGAATTGGTGAAAAACTACAGGCCACGACAGGCGTTTTTTAAAGAAATTTTACCATTTTACCCTTTTAACCACATATATATTTTGTTTTGACTTCACTTTTTCATTCATTTTCACTTTTACTTTATCTCTCTAGATTTCAAACTTACGAACGCTCTCATATCTCTCTACAAAAATTTCAAACTTTTAAATTTCTTCCAAACTCTACCTATTCACAAGAAAATATGTTACGCATTAATCAATCAGCCAGACAGGAGCAATCATTAGGATGAAATCAAGTTTCAGGACGAGGGAAAAGAAATAGAGCACATTAGACTTCAGAGCACATTAGACTTCAGAGCACCCTTCCCGATCTACACAGGGGAGGAAGATATTCGTTTCCAATCCTTAATTGCCAAACAAATAGTAGTTCCTAAATATTTTGATTTTGAAACGCTCGATAGGTTAGAATTGCATGATGGGGTAGAGAATTTAGCTTAATGAATCCAGTGGGCCAACTTTATACATTTCCAATTTCCTGTCTACCAGGAGCTCACTTTGGAATTTTTCACTTCCCTTTCCTATGAACCTAAGAACCCCACGGAAATGTGACTTAGGTTGAGAGGAAAAGCTTATAAACTGAGCATAGAAATCATGTGTGATATGTGTGGGTTCCTCGAATCCTCCACTATCGATCAGTATGATGATTTTTATCCTTTTTGTTATTAGAATTAGCTCATTGGGATGGAGATATTTGAGGCCAAAAATGCCCACAACAATGTAATAAGGACCCACAAACACTTGTTACTGCATAAATTCATATGTCAATTGGTTTTTGATAAATCAGTAACCAACAAGTGTTCCACAAAGGAACTCTTTATATTATGGTGCATAGACCACAGCATCCAGTGTGCACATCCACACATGTACTAAATGCTATTGTTGCGACTCCACGCAAGAAGAGCAAAAATTTAGGTATGGGGTACCTAGTTTCTACCATTGCTGAATATTATGGTATGGATTGTAGTGGATTAACTGTTCATCTCCCTAACTTCCTAAATTATCACCATTTATGGCGGGCTGAAATCTTTAGGTCCCACAATATGGAACTTCGGGATATCAGTCAGAAGATATATGTTAAGATTAGGGTCAGTCAAGTAAGCTCGAGTTTAGCGTCGACTCAGCAGGCAGAAGAGCACTCAACCAGTGAAGAGTCTGAGGAAGAAAAAGAGACAGAAGAACTGGGATAAAAGAAAGTTCTAGACACAATCTCCGCAAACAAAGCGGTGACTACAGATCAACTAGCGGAGAACTCCCAAATGATGAGGGAGATGGCTCGCACTCAACGACTTCAAAGCCGAGATATACATCATATTCATCGATATTTTGAGGCTTAGGGCCTTCAACTGCCACCTCCGACACCATCCCCACCTCCATCTCCATGAGACTTTATCTAACCCACTCTTTTTCAAATTAGTTTTCATCTTTATTTTATTTTCTGTTTTATTTTTATTTATGTTTCTTCTTTTCTATTATGCTTGTTTGTTCTCTTCTCACATTGAGGACAATATGTTGTTCAAGTGTCGGGAGGGTTATATGTTTTGCTTTGTATATGATTTTGCATATGGTATGATAGTTATTAGGTTGCATTTTTTGATTTGTTTGAGTGTTTCAATGGCATAGATGGATTAAAATTAATTTAATTTTCAACATAGTCTATTAGGTTGTGAAGAATCATTAGTTTGCAAAATTTAGTGAATTGGGGTCATTGGATAAATATATAGTTTAATTAGGATTTAGTGTGAGTTTTCACACTTTAAATTGTCACATTCATTCATAATTTGAGGCCTTTCAACTGAAGTAGCTTTACTTGTATTTTTCACAAAAACGAGTAGCTAAAACAAAAAAGTAGGCAATAAAATAAAAAATAAAAAAGTTGTTAAATAAATAACTATTCCGCTGGCCTTCAAGTTATGAATAGAGCTAGTAGCCAGTTGAGAACAAATAATAACTGAGTAATCAAATTGACACACATCACAAATGTGCACCTCCTCATCAAAAAGTTGTAATGACGTTGATTTAGTGAAGTATTCGGATCGACATTTATTACCAATGTTTGCCTCCGTGTAAAATGACTAAGTCCATGTCCAATTAATTAATTAACTAATAAATAAAATGTGTGTTTTATAATAAAAGCCCTACTGAGCTTGTAATAGCTGAACTTTTCATGAAAACATACTTAGGAACAGTTATAAAGTTTGAATGACCAAAGAATTATTAATGTGTGTGTGCAATTGAAAAGGGTAAATAAATTATCACTTGAATCTTGATTAATTTGTATATTTAGTTCAAAGTCCCCAAACACAAATTTTGCATATTAATGATTTGATATAACTTGAATGATTGTGTTTAAAATTAAATTTATTTCATGAAGTTGAAGCCATTGTCTCGTTACTACATTGTGTGTTGTGTGTTTGTTAAGTGTTTGTTGTTTTGTTTGCTTAAGGACAAGCGAACGCTTAAGTGTGGGGATGTTGATAGGTATGAATTGCATCAAGTTTTAGGGCTTAATCTGTTATATATTAAGTGCTTATATTAAGTGCTAATTTGAGTGATTAGTATATGTTCGGTTAGAATGATGTTAGTTTGTGTGTTTAAGTGTTTTTATGGCAGTATAAGTCTTTGAGCTTAAATATTATGTTTTTGAGGTACCTTGATGTGTTTGTTAGCGTTTTAGGGTCAACAACAAAAAATGAAGAAGTTTTCGAGTCTTTTGGGCTAAAACAACGTCCCATAATCGTGGCACAATAGGCCACGATTGTGACAGAAACATGGGAGCCAGCCCACAATCGTCGCATTTGGGCTACGATCATGACAAAAGACTTTGCCACAGCCCACAATTGTGGCTTAATTGCCACGATCGTGACATAAAGGGTTTGGTAGGCTACGATCGTGACATGCAAGGCCACGATCATAGCCTGTGTTGGGAGACACCCAAACAAGAGGAAACGTCAAGTTTTGAGGGGTTTTTCAGATCTTTTTGACCTTGGAAAAACACTAGGGTGCTCAAGAGACAAAAGGTATTTAAAGAACAAGAAGAACACAAGAAGGAGAGCTTTTACATCAGCCACAATTTCAAAACTCTAGAGAGCTTTATCGAGAGATTGAGAAAGAACTGAAGGAAGAGAGACATGGAGAAGAATCCTATGCAAAGTACTTCCCAAAATAGGAGGTTTCCCACTGTTGTTGCCTCCGTCATACATTCTGAGTCTATTTCTGGTGTAGTTTCAATTTTTATGATTGTATAGAATTTAAACTAGTCGTAGATGATAGATTTTTTGAATGTTGAGGATTTGTCTAAACTCACCTTCGAGATGTTTTATCTTTGATATTAATGAAATTTGATTGTTGCATTTTTATTGGATTTCTTGTGATTTCAATTCTGCACTTGTATAATTCGATAATAAACTGAGAGGGTAAACTAAGTGAAAATTCATTAAATTGGGCTAATAAGAGTGAGTTAATTTAATAGATCAAGAATTAAATTTTGGTAGTTTTTGGACAACTTAAGATCTAATATAGGTTTTGGATAAATTGTGAATCGAGAGATTGTAATTCCCTTAATCTGATTAGAGTTTATAAATTAGGGTTAATGATTATAACTCGAGAGAGAGTAAT
>JAOTJB010329257.1:2500-13475 GCA_027123815.1 Erythroxylum minutifolium | reverse complement strand
TTATCTAAAATCTTATCCAACTTGGATTCCATTAAGCTTGGTTTATCTTGTTGGAAGCCTGATTGTCCTTGAGGTCTGAGCTATCCTCTAACATTATTCGTCCAAGACAAATGAAGGTGATTCTTCCACCCAGAGTTATAAGTGTTGGAATAGGGCCTGATTCCCCCTCCTCATCTATATTGAGCTTCCTTATAATTCACTTGCTCTGGATCGCTTTTCTTCATCAAGTAACAGTCTGCCGTATCATGTTCTATTTGTCCACAGAGTTCACACTTGAGTTGCATGGCCTTCACCGGAGCTGAGGATGAAGCCTTCATATTGTTGAGCTGTTGAGTTAAGTTATCAATTTTAGCTAGCATTTACGTCATTTGATCAATAACTACATTTCCTTTTTTTTCATAGAATGCAGTAGTTTACCTACTCCACTCGTTTGTCCATAGGCAGCTCTTACTCGCCATCTATTTTATTAGCTCTTCCACTTCAACAACCATCTTTCTCATTAGTGATCCTCCTGAAGCTACGTCAATTGTGCCTCTTTTATGTGGGGTTACTCTATTATAGAATGTTTGCAACAAGAATTCCTTGGGTAAGTTATGGTGTGGGCATTTCCATTGCAAATCCTTTTATCTTTCCCATGCTTTGTAAATCGATTCCCCGTCACTTTGCTGAAGATTAGTAATTTCCTTAATGATCTTAGTGGTCTTAGTCAGGGGAAAATATTTGTCTAAGAAGGCACGAACTAGCTGATCTCACGTCGTGACGTTGGCTGGGTTAAGGGAATGATACCGAGCCTTTACTCTATCTATAAGGGTAAAAGGGAAAAGCCTAATTCTGACTACATCTTCCGACATCTGATGGTACCAAAAGGTATCGTCCACTATATGTGAGTTAGGATCTTCATTCGTTAGTCCATAAAACTACACATTCAGTTGAAGTATATTTCAAAGGGCTGGTTTGATCCTAAATGATGCTACTTATACGGGTGGCCTAGCTACTCCTTGGTTAGCTACATAGAACCTTGGTCTCATGAAGTCCATAAGGATCCATTGTTAATGTCCTTGGTTTGCTCCATAGTCCAAATTTTGTTCAAATTCCTCGGCCATTGTTGATTTCGCGATTTCTTCCTCTTCTTCACGCCAAGCTTTCCTAATGGTTCATTCTTGTCAAGTGATGTCTAAATCTATAGTTTCAACTACGTGACTTGAACCTCTCATGACTTTCGTGTTAATGCAAAAACAAATTTTCAAAAGTAGAAAAGAAACAACGAAAACAAAATTTAAAAACTAACTAAACACCTTAAACTATAGAATTAAACTAATCGCCTCCACAGCAATGACGCCAAAAACTTGATAGTGGTTTTTTGATGTGTGTAAGTCCTAACTAATAACCTTAATAATCCGCAAGCGTATAGGTCATTCATGTAGTACCTAAGGTGTCGATCCCATGAGGAGGAATAATCTAATTCTAAAATCTAAGGCCAAAATAATTCGCAGTAATTCAAATTGTAACAAAATTAAATCAAGAATTTAATTCAATCATGCAACTCAATTCTAAGAATCAATTACAAAAATATTAACAAAGTAGTAGTTGCAACACATACTCAAGAATCAACCTAAAGGAACTATCAATTGAGAGAAAATGGAATTTTTACCTACCTTTAACTCTAACCTAATTGATTATGAATTATCAAATTATTGGTCCTAGATGATCATAAGGTTAATTATTCTCTCTCGAGTTATAACCATTAACCCTAAATTATAAACCCTATTCAGATTATGTAAAATTGCAATCTCTCAATTAACAATTTGTCCAAAACCCTAATTAGACATAAAGTTGTCCAATAAACTATTAGGAACCTATATGAGATCTCTCTTCACACAATTACCAATTTGATTAATTTCTCGTTCTTATTAAATCACCTAATTCTCGTTAGCTCAATTTAATTATTTTTCATTCGATTCACCCTCTCAATCTATTACCAAATTATGCAATCATAGAAATCAATCATAATAAATCCAATAAACATAAACAATCAAATTTTATTAAATCAAAGGTAAAAAACCTGAAGGTGAGTATAGAATATCTTAACATTCTCATTCCTATCATCAAACTGCTATTCCTAAATTTATAAAATAATAAAAATGGAAAACTCAGGAGGCAGTGATGTCAGTAAACTCCAAATTCAAGAAGGACATTGATATCGGCTTCTTCTCCACTTCTCTCTTCCTTCTTCTCTTTCTCAATCTCTCAAAAATTCTCTTTAGGGTTTCTCCAAAGTGGTTAATGCAAAAAACTCCATCTTCTTTGTCTTATTCTTTATATACCTTTTGTGTTCTAGGTAGCCCTAGGATTTTTCTGGGGTCTGAAAATTCCCTCAAAACTTAACTTTTTTGAGTATCTACACGTCTGCCCGATGCAGGCCACGATCGTAAGCCACATCTGAGCATTCTATCATGATCGTGGCAATCAAGCCACGATCGTGGGCTGTGTCCTGGGCTTCTGTCACAATTGCGGCATATGGGCCATGATCATGGGATGACTCCAGTGCTTCTGCCATGAAATGGATCATTGTTTCAGCTCAAGTGTCTCCGAAACTTCTTCGTTCTTTGATGTTAACCCTAAAACACTAACAAACATATCAAGGTTCCTCAAAGAGATAATAATTAAGCTCAAAAACTTGTACTAACCTATAAAAACACTTCAACACAATTGATTAACAAACTAACAAAATTCTAACCTAAACACATACTAAGTGATTAAGTTAACACTTAAATACATATCAAACTAAGCCTTAAAATATGATGCAATTAACACTTATCAGATGCAGAACCAACTCTATTTCTATAGGTTAGCCAGGCATGGGTAAGTGATGTAGAACCAGCTCTGTGGCCTTACATTAATGGTACCAAATGGCAATGAAAAATTTAAAAGAGAACGTTCATTAAACTATCAATTGCCATCTTTGTGTACCTTATAAGAAAAGAGGAACTTGATTGTCTTTTACATGTGAATTGATTATATGAATTTGTTATGTCAGAACATTGGTTATTGTTTGAAATGAAAAGGAAATTACCTTTGTTCTTTATGGAGGTTAATGTTTGAATGGAAACCATAACACTCACTGAGGTCGTTTAGGTCGCCCATTATTTTCTGTTCTCTTTTTTAAATTTTAATGTCCCATGTGCACGTTCAGGTATTTTAGTAGCCGGGACTCCACCATTTGAGTAGCTATCTTCGTCACGTACGGCTATGTAGGTAATTTTGCTTGTGCTTTTGTTTCACATGTGTTGCATAATTATGAACATGTTTTGAACATCTTTTGTATAAAAATATATTGTAAATGTTTTACTATGTATAGTTCATCATCTTTGTAAAAATGTCCTAATCTTGATTTTGTGAAAATATGGTCATTTATAAATGTTCTTTTCTTTAACTAAATACATGAATGTGTTTGGCCCTTTGAGATTGTTTCTGAATGGACTTGAAGTCGAGAAGTAGCAGTGGTGCTTTAGTTAAGTGGATAGAATTGTTTTAAATTACTTTTTAGGAACCTAAAATTTTTAGTTTTATTAAATAACAGTTGTTATGCTGTCGAAATTTTTAATGAAGGTTACTTTTATAAACTTCCACTACTATTCCTTTTTCTTTTCTTTATATTGATTTTAAAATATTGAAGAAAGGGGAAAAGGCTTAGCTCCAGGAGAACTTTCCAATTGGACTGGATATCGACTGGAGGGTTTTCGTGGGGTGCTTAGCAAGTCGCCTAGTCATCTGGAAAGGGGCTTGTCATACTACCATTGAACAGTCGTTGAGCCACATATAAGGTATCTACATACTGCCAATTAATAACCATTGAACAACATAAACAGGATAATAGATATACATACTGCTTTTCTCTCCATTTGCCATATTGTTTTTCTCTTAATTTAACCATGCAATCAGCTCAAACATTCATATAATTAGCAAAGGAATTCATGCTCCCAGTTTAAGCATTCATGTGACTAGCTAAAGAGGATGGATAAGAGTGATTTAACATACCCAAATCAAGTGGTAACATGTTATCCATCTTTTCCCTACATGTAGTTGACGTTAATGAAAATGATGTCCACGGTTGGAAGCCTAAGCACCATGCAAAAATTATTTCCTAAAGGCAATAGCTTGGAATATCTATACATGAAGGGAGCAGCTGTAATTATTCATCATCAATTCTAGTCCAAAGGTAAAACTTTGGTTGAATGAAGGTGGAACAACTCCTCCATCATTTTTGTACAACTTACACGTTGAAGAGGGTTGTCTAACACATTGAAAGGTTAGTTTCCAATAGCTATCCATTATGTTAACTCTTACCATCTTTGTTTAATTAATCCATTAACTCCTTACATCATCGACGGTAATTCTTGTTTCCTACATATAACAAGTTGTTTTTATTCTGGCTCACCAATATGACACACATCCACACCATGAATTGGTCTCATATGTAATAAATTTTATGCCCCTCAAATCTACTCCTTCATAAACATGGCAATAAGAGGTTTTCATGCATTCTTGTTCCAAAATAATAAGAATTTCTTCATATATATGACAACTGCCACTTAAGGCTCATTCACATGTACATGTATTATTTCTTGTCTAAAATAATTAAGCTTAAGAAAAATATGTCCAATTTTGGTAGAAGTTTCATGTCCACTTATTAACATGTTATACCTAACCATATAAGTTAGATCGATTTACTTTAACTACTGTTAACTATGGCTGATTCTCTCAGGCTTGGTTTACTTGGTTTATATCCTTATGTTTTAGCCCAAAAATGCTTCTAATTTCTCCACGATAATTTAAAACAAGGTCAATCTTGATCTATTATAAATCTATGTGATCAAATTTATTTTTGGTTCATTTCTATACCAGTCAACTCTAATTTTTTTTTACTATCATTTAACCTTAATACTTGTCTCAAGTATTGTCAAATCGTTCAGGGTTAGGTCCCCAATTCACCTTTTAGCAAAAATAAAATTTACATTCACCTAGAAACACCATTCAAATGAAATGAAATTTTATAGACATGTGAAAGCAAAAGTTTGGGGTTTGACAATACCTCATACTTCCACTGTGCAACTCTAATGTTCAATAATAATATCTTTACTTGTCCATTTTTAATACTATAAAACAATTATGCGATTTCAGGTACCTTACAACTCAATCTGGGACTTCATTAGTTACTAAAACAAATTTAATTATCAAAAATCTCCATATTACACTTATTCAAAAGTTTCAAACATAATTCTTATCACTTATAATCGTCAATTATAATTATTTGTAAAATAATAGCTCTAAATTTTAATGAGACAATTCTCCATTATGGATTAAAACTTATCACTACAATTTCCTTGAAAATTTTACCACCATTTGCACTCATCTAATTTTCAAGAAATAGAACAACTAAATTACATCAAAGGAATTTAAAATAATGATTATTCAATACTTAGAATCAATATAATATTATACACAATTGAAAGTTTACATCAAACTGATCATTGCTCCGAAAAGTATTGTTCAATCATCAGTCTTAATTAAAGATTTCGTCATAATGTCATCCATAACTTTACTTTGTATGAATCTATAAATCACCTTATAATAAAAAATAGGTTTGACCTTTAACATAAAATTCTATGCTAAAATCGATATTTATTATAATTAATAAGGTCCCTATAAATCACTTTCATAAATTTCAAATACCTTGTACCTCTGACTGGTATGTCATCTACAACATCATCAAAATGTTCTGAAACTTTTGGAAATTTCTTTTACATTGGCTTCTCCCAGCTCCATTGTTTGTCTTCCATGAATTTGGTGTCTCTGCTTACAAGATTTTTCCCATTTTATGATTAAAAAGTTCTGTGATATTTGAAAGTGTTGTTGTACCCAATGAAAACACCTAGTTTAACCTTTATCAAGTTTTTCTCTCTTAACTTGAAGCACATAAGTAAAACAAACACAACCAAAATTTTTTAGCTTTTTTAAATCTGACTTATAACCAAACTAGGCTTCAAATGTTTTTTTAGATAAAACCCTGTTGGCAGCCTATTCAACAAAAATATAGAAGTGTTTGCAGTCTCTACCCATAGTTTCTTTGGCAATGCTTGTTCGTGTAGAATTTAACTTTTCATTTCCATAACACTTCATTTTTTTCTCTCACTTACACCATTATATTGTGAGGTGTAAGGTATAGTAAGTTGGTGTTCAATACCAACTTCTTCACAAAATATGTCAAAGTCTTCATTTGTGTATTCCTTCTTATTAGTTCTGATTATATGTAACCTATAACCACTTTGATTTTCCATAAAGACTTTGTATTTTTAGAATATATTAGCAACCTCTGATTTGGATTTAAAGAAATAAATCCAACAAAATTTGGTGGAATCGTTAATAAATGTAATATAGTATTTATTACCATTTAAAAATGATATTTTTGAGGTCATCTTAGATCTGTGTGCACCATTTGATACTTGTGTGTTACTTTCCATATTGTTTGAGGGAATTGTTTTTTACTTGCTGTGCAACACTAAGCAGATTTTGGTCAATGTCAAGCACATATAAAACTTTTGTGATATGCTTTAAACCTGTCATACTCTCAATAGCTATAGTTCCTTTTCCTTTGGCTAAAATAAGATCACCATTTTCAATTTTCACCTTGGAAACAATGGTTTTATGAAGCTCTTTAAAAAGGTTCTATTCATTCGTTCTATGTTTTGTGCAACTACTGTCTATCGACCAAAAATCATTGAAACAGTTGTTTGTAGCTAAGCATGTTGCAACAAAGAATTGCTCCTATTGGTTTTGCTATATGGACACCTTTGCCTTATCAGGTTAAGACTTGCAAATATGTTCCATATTTTCTACACTTATCATTAGGCCTCCACCAACATTTTCTTTGAGGGTGATTTGTCTTTTTTCAGTGTGGAAAAGGTGGAAAAGCCTCATCCTGCTGCTTATTAAGGCCTTCAATTTTTTTATTTTTCCTCCTATCATTCTTATTGTCTTTGCCTCCTCCTACGTTTTGTGCTTTTATACAAAAAGCACTTTATATTGTGTCCTTTTAGCTTATCATTCTTCTCTGTGTTAGAACTTGCAAAGCATTTACTAATTCTCCCAAAAAGATGATTGACAAATCTTTAGATATTTTGGATTCATATTTTTCAGGTATAATGACTAAAAAGTTTTGCACAATTCTTTCATCAGGAAAATCCTTGCCAATAAGTCATACCTTATTAACAATGCTTAGCAACCTGTCAGCACAACCTTTAATAGTTTCTGCCTTCTTCATACTCTGCATCTCAAATTCTATGATCAAGTTGAGCACTTACATATGTTTGGTTCTTTCATTTCCTTGATATTCATATTTGAGATAATCCCATATATCTTTAGTAGATTGTAGATTCATAATTCTTGTAAAAATAATACTTAATAAAGCTAAAAAAGACAAGCTTTTGCACTGGGCTTCTTTGTCTTTCTATCTTTGTAATTCTTTAGCTATGCTATTGTAGGATTTTGGATAATTGAAACACTTCATAGTCTTCTTCTTCAGCCTCCTAAAGATCCAAAGCTTCAAGATGAGCAGTCATCCTGATAGCTTATGCTTTATAGTTATCACCATAAAAAACTAGTAGTGTAACAATTATGGATGTTATGTCAGCCTCCATTATGGTTTCACTCAACTCACAGATCCCTTAAAATGAAAGCTTTGATACCAATTTATTGTTATTAGAGTATAAATTTATTTTATGAAATTGGAAACAAGAAGTTATACAAAGGATGATTTTAATCTTCTATGGTAGAGCTCTTGAAATAAAGCTAGACTTTAGAGATTGAGTTTAAACAAAATTCAAATGCATTCCTTATTATTAGGTATGAATAACAACTACCTAATTTGAACAAAAAACAAAGTCATCCTAAAAATAAAAATAGAAAAATAATCCAAAAGATAAAGTCATCCTAATCTAATTTATAGATATTTAAGTTGTTTTCAATAGTTATGTTATCTGATAGAGGCAAAGTTGGATCAACATAAGAGGTTATAACAGACACTGAGATCACCTAACATCTGATAAGCTATTAACAATATGAAATAACAAATTTTCAAGGATAAATCAGGATCAATAAAATGAAAAGAAAAAAAGACTTCAATTTTAACTTTAGTGATTAAAGATAGTCCTTATTGACCTGAGAATATAATTTCTCTCACGATATATAAGGAAAATTCAGTATAAATGTCTACACTTTCAAGCATTTATACCAGTTAAGTTTATATGTTTGTCACTTAAAAACAAAAATGCTCTAAAGTAAAAAGGTTTGTGAAAGTAGAAAGAGGCTCAACCAACAATGCCATTGATATAAACCTTTTGTAAAATTTTACATACATTGTTGTTTAAGAATATCAAATTAATTCTCTGGTATCATGAGCAGTAATGTATTGTAACACCCCCTATATAGAACCTACAACCACCTACACACATGGCACCTAAATTCCTGTACATATATTTATGACATACAATTCTATTCATTTATAAGGATTGTCATCACTCATTTGTCTATTCAATGTTGTGTATATATATATATATTACAAAATCTCATATCCCTTAAAATTATCATTTAGAAGTAGTATTACATCATTGCATTTATATGGTAATCCAAAAGAGATATTACACACAACTTATTACAAACTATTAAGAAACTACAATTTCCTTCATTACATATACAACTATTCTTTAGTAAAAAAACACATCCAAAGGTACTTTTAATTCTAATGGTTGGCCTTGGTCCCTGCAGATGATCCATGTGCCTTGCTCCTATTATTTGGACTATATGGATTAATACCCATGCTAAGCTTAAAAGCTTAGTAGGGAAACACTTAGTTTGGATGACCACTCACAACAATCATCCGCTAAGCACACGCACATTCATGAATATCATAAACTCATATTAATAATGATGACATAATTAAGCAAAGTATATAATGAAAATATGGTTCAATATAGTATCCATATGCCTTAAATTCACATTTATAAGCCAAATATTGACTTCCAAAGCTCATCAATACAAATTATTCATATAGTTATCTTATATCTCTTACTTATAATTGTTTAATTTCCTTTATGTTTTAGCCCTACATAGTGGATGTGGATAACTGGAGCTGCAGATATCCAAATATATCAAACTGTGGATACTTGAAGGCATCAAACCCTAGATACTCGAAGGTATTAAACTGTGAATACCTGAAGGTATCGACCTGTAGAGACACGATCATCTCAAAATGAAAACACCAGTGGTGTCAAACTGTATCAGCTTCATTGTAACCCTATACGCATGCCTATCTATCCATCACTAAGACAATGAAGCAGTCACTGTAACAGTTCCTTTAATCATTTGCCAATTTCATAATTAATATATTAACAAATCACATGATATTCATTTGAAAACATAAAATCTGTTTTTAAGTTCATACATGCAAGTCATAAATTATCACCATTAGGATAGTATTCAAATTATAAGTATTCGTATGATTTACTTTGTATATGTTTTGTTTAGTTGTGTTTCTCAAGTTACATTCACATAATTTTAGTATATAAATTCCTATTCCTCATTTAAATATAAAAAATGTTAAATTGTACTTAATTATCTTCACAAACTTATTGTATGAACTTATATAGTCATACTACACAGACATACACAATAAATATGCATATAAACCATCTACGTACATGTAAATTTTCTTTAGCATGCATTATGTTCAATCTTAAGTTTTAATGTTTAATCACCTAACTCACATATAGTAATTCATGTTTCATTTATTTATAGGTGTATCAAAGTTTCATAAATAATCCAAAAGGTTTTGGTGTGATTTGGTAAAAATCGTAAGAAAAAAAACTCAAAATAGCCTAATATGGGCTAGGCAGATGGTGGGTCTAAAAATGGCAACCAAATTAATCCAGAAGCAAATTATAGAATGGTCTCCACTTGTTATGAAAATTTCACATAGCAAACGTTCAACTTATGCCTTTAGGTCCTTTAAAAATTTGTTTCCCTATGTCTCTAATTTCCAAATCATCAAAGATCAGGCCATTTGGACTTCTAAGTTATGAGATAAGTACCAAACATCACAAGATGCTTCCAATGTCATAAAGCTAGAAGTAAGTCTGAGTCTTTTCTATATATTTTTATTTCTGTCTTAAATTTCATCTCCAATTGGAATAACCTAATTTGGAGGTCTATAAGGCGAATGATGGCCAAAACAATGGGGCTGGTTCAAGTAAATCGAGAACCTAAGATAGAATTTCACTAAACGTTACTCTCTCTTATCATATTCAATCAATTCCATGCAAAGTAACACCAAGAAATCATTCCAGTAACCATTACATGTCCAAATCAATCTTTTTACACATTCAAATAGGAACAAATACAGAAATTAACTAAGTGTAGTCCCAAACCTTGAAATTTGTCAATTAGCTCTTCTTCTAGTGCTCTTGCTTCTCTTCCCCTATAGTTTTGCTTGATTCACCAAGTAGAACACCACAAATACTTATCTCAATCTCATATCCAACCTTATAATTCCAACTCTTCATGAGCAAGGCAAGAAAGATGAAGGTGAGAAGAAAAAAACACGAAATTTTACCTTGATTGTCACCTAGGATTAGCTTGATTCCTTATGCAAAATAATGTAATTAAGGAGACAAAGTAGAGAGGAGATGAGAAGAGAAAATTATAGAGTTAAAACCCTATATACACATCCCTCTCCCCTCTCTTCTACTCCTCTTTTCATGAAGTTTCTAGTCTTAGGCACGTGTTTCAATCCCATTGGACCAGGACCATACGTTAATTTTTGACAAAATTGGACATTGGTCCTTCTTGTTCGTTTAGATCCCGCATTGGCATATAAAGTCATCAACTGATTTCATTATAGTCCATATTTTAGATATAATTA
>JAOTJB010329231.1:0-13479 GCA_027123815.1 Erythroxylum minutifolium | reverse complement strand
TACATCTCTATGTATATGTATATTACTTACAAAAGAATCTTGGTACCTTATGACTAGATATATAATGCTCATTAAAAACAAACTCTTTTATTTTATTAATCATAAATATTTCCATTACAAAACTGTAACTAAAGAAGATTAAGGTACATGTAAATACATTTGCTTTCCAAGGCACTATATTTACATAACTCCAGCAATCCCTAAGTCATCTCAAATTTATCTAAACAATTTCAGCACATGCCAAAATTATCTTGACGGCCAAAATCATCAAGATAAATAAGTTAACCTACTAGACACTAAAGAGACCAATTCGATGTTCAGAAAATTTCTAGAACCCTAATTTCAAGCACGTACATTAAGCATGTTATTTTCATAAAAATAATATATTTATTATCACATAAGAACCTTATTTAGGTCTCACAATCAAAATACATATATTATAAGTTATTAAGTAAGTCAACTCCATCAACTTTCAAAAAGTTTACTAGTGTTGACTTTGACTTTCTTTATTAATATAATCAAATTCAATTAATTCTGGAAACATTCC
Organism: Erythroxylum minutifolium; assembly: GCA_027123815.1. NCBI lineage: Eukaryota > Viridiplantae > Streptophyta > Magnoliopsida > Malpighiales > Erythroxylaceae > Erythroxylum > Erythroxylum minutifolium. The sequence goes on along the minus strand of JAOTJB010329231.1, from coordinate 12,932 downwards.
AGAGTCTTACACACATCCTAAATGTGTCTAATAAAAAATTCCAGAACCTAATTCTTAGGAATTATCTATTAATAAATAGGAAATAGTCAGCACATCATATGTGTATGATACTTGTCACATTACTACTAACACTGGTCAACCATTACATCACGCATGCATAAGATAACCACGTTAACAACAAGTGTCATGCATCTCATACAGGTGGCAACATCTCATCTTGCATATGCATTTATAAAATTTATAAAAACAAATTTTATAAAATTGATATGAAATTTTCATGCATGAATGTTCATCACATTTCCAGAATTTCCAGAACTTCATACATGCATCAAGCTGAAACTAAATTCATAATAAAATAGAAAATGACATTCAATTGCATTTTCCTTTTACAGAAACATAATATAACATCTTATAAACATTTTAGTAAAAGAAAAACAGAAAAAAATTCTAGAATTAATACGAAATTTTCAAAATCAGCACATGCAATCTTTTTTCCAGAAAATCCTAGAAATCAACATATGAACATTTTGGATATAAATTCGAAATAAACTAGCAAATGACATTCAATTGCAATATCCTTTTATAGAAACATAATATAAGATCTTATAAACATTTATGTGAAAGAAAAACAGAAAAAAAACAAATTTCTACAATTTACATGATTTTTCCAAAACAACATTCAAGTCAATCACAACCCAGCAAACACTTTGCACATGTTCAATACATCATCTATTACATGCACAAACATGCTCTAATACCACTGTTGGGTTAGCGACGGTTGCATGCATCACGTGTATGCAAATGTAGTGGAAGTGTTGGAATCAAGATTCTGACACCATGATAACCCGAAAAACAAAATCTCACATGCACGCAAGGATATGTAAAGAACATGAAATAACAAAACTTTTTGCCTTATGGGCTATGTGTCAACTCCTACTAGACTGACTACGTCACATCTAGTCCAAGTGATGTTAGTTCTTGTCCTGGGATCTTATTACTCTACATGTCATTAAAGACTCTCTTCGTGACACATAATTGCTCTATCCAGAGACTCCCGAGTAATGACCCTGACAAGAGACCGTGGGTATCATGTCCTTCTATCAGGAGTGGTGAATCCTTTATTGGCTACCCAATTGCTTTCAAATACCAATAGTTGTACCCAATTACTACCCTAAGAGCGAACTCATCTTGAGGTAACAAGGAATTATGTCAAAGCACGGGATTTATATCCAAGATATCCTTAAGTACCTTAAGTCGAAGGATATTAGCACCATTTCTATGATGAGAGTAATCATTGACATTCGATAAATCATCCACATGATAATCTCATGGCGAGTCATCTGATGTACTTACTACCCTTAGTAAGCATCCATATATTAACTCTAACTATCTCATGCTTACAGTTTATGAGATCCACTGCTTCATCAAATCAAAGAGTATAATATGTGCTAGTCTGTCTGGATTAATAATGTCCTGTATTATTAATCCTATGACTAGGAATTATTTAGATACTAACATAATTGCACATGATAGGAATCTCATTATCATGATCTCATCATGATTTCCTTCATGCTATGTTTTGCATCATGGACTCCATTAATTCGATTTAAGATCAATATCAATTCATATATGAACAAATATCAAATCAATGAAAAATGCATTTTGTTTTATTAATCAAAATAAAGTTTGTACAAAAGTGTTAAAGACGATTGCCTTTAGAGCACTATTCTAACAATTGCAATTTAGTTATTAAAACATGTTATTACTTCAATTATAATCATTTTTGTTAAATTACCTCTCAAAAGGATACATCTATCGATATTGAACTGGACCGACAAGTTTAGCCTCATGTGTTAAATGCATAAGTAGATACCCTATACAGTCAAAGAAGCTTAGAGGAAAAATCTCTTCTAATTTGCCCAAAATTACTGGAATTTTCCTTTCTAGTTTTTTTATTTCAGCTAACTTGATTTCAGACGATGTTAAGCTTTTGAAAAACAAACTTAATTATGTTATAACTTCCCAAACCTTATTCAGTAACAACTCTTGAAATGCAATAGGAATTAGCCTTTGCATAAACACATGACAATCATAACTTTTCATTCCAAATAATTTGTACTTCTTCAGGTCCACACACCTTGCCAAGTTTAAATCATAACCATCGGGAAACTTTATACTTTTAAACCATTCACACAAAATTTTCTTTTGTTTTTTGTCCAAGGTGTAACATGCTTTCAGATATTTACTAGTACGAAGATCTTTATGTAACTCATTCCTCCTACAAAAAAGTTTCAAATGAGCTCGTGATTTTGCATTGTCTTTTATCATCCCTTCAATGTTCATTTTAGTATTGAAAAAATTGTCAAAAATATTTTTTTCCATATGCATCACATCTAGATTATGACGTATGAAATTAGTTTTCCAATATGGCAAATCCCAAAAGATGCTTTATTTTCTCCAACCAAAGTTTTTACTAATGCTTGTATTAACTTCATCAGCTACAAACTCTGTGACTTTAAGCAACCTTAATTTGTCAATCTCCTACAATATCTCTTCACCAGCTTTGTAAGGGGGAGGAGGGGTTTATACCATCCTATTCTTAATGGACTTTTGTTTATTCCGTCTAAATGGATGATCTAGAGGAAGAAATTTTCTGTGGCTGTCAAACCAACATGTTTTGCCCCATTTTGGAAGATAAAATGTACTAGAATCATTGCCACAATAAGGGCAAGCCAATTTCCCTTCTGTGCTTCAACCAGACAAAATAGCATATGCTAGAAAATCACTAAAGGTCCGCATCAAGCTGCTCTCAACACAAAATGTTGTTTCATAGACACATCATATGTCTCAACACTATATTCCCAAAGATGTTGCAATTCAAATATCAATGGTTGTAAGAATACATCAACTTTATGCTTTGGATTTGTAGGCCCTGGAACAATCACTGTCAAGAACATATATGCCTCATTCATACACATCCATGGAGGCAAATTATAAAGAATAATTATGATTAGCCATGATGAATACTGTTATCCGGATTGACCAAAAGGTTGGAATCCATCTGTCGATAATTCTATCCTAACATTTTGACTTTCAGTTGCAAACTCATAATCGTTGTTATTGAAATGTTTTCATGCCAGTGCATATAATGGATGACTTATTATTCCATCTTCCTGTTCCTGTTCATGTTCATTATGCCATCTTATGTGAGATACAGTAACATCAGAAGCATATAGTCTTTGAAGTCTCGGAGTTAGCGGGAAATAATAGATCCGCTTCCAGGGTGCTAATTTCTATTTCATAGAACGCTTTCTAGGCTTGAACCTAGATTGAACACAAAATTTACACTCTTGTAATTCCACATCATCTCCCCAATGCAACATACATCTCAATTTGCAGTAATCAATTTTTTCAACAGGCAAACTAAGACCCCTAATAAGTTTCTTCATATTGTAAAATCTATTAGCCATTGTATGATCAAGAGGCAATAATTCATTATATCATCCAAGAATTTTATCAAAACAATGATCAAAATATATGCCCTTCAAACTTTATGTTCAATATTCGAGCAATTGAAGACATTTGAGTCATTGTCTCACAATGTGGCCATAATTCTTGGTCAGCTGAGTATAGTAAATCAAAAAAAATTTTTGAATATAGGTTTGGTTCTTCTTCAAGATTTTCTATATTTTCTTGAAAGGTATGACGGGCTACATCATAAATTATTTACATGTAAGGATTTTCATTTGCACCTACATTATTTGCTCTAAATCTAATCCTCCTTCAAATTCATCTACATTCACTGACGATTGTTCTTCATTACCTTTGAGGTGCTACAAATCAATGGCTCCCCATATTGTGTCCATTTAAAATAATTTGGAACTAACCCTTTTCTCAGCAAATGCCCATTCACTTCATCAATAGGAAGGAAATGAATATGTTTGCACTTTTTATATGGACATCTAATCTTTGGGCCATCCATATATGCAGGTTGAGAATATGCATAATGAATAAAAGCTTAACTCCCTTAACAAACTCAGGATTAATGAAACCATCAAGTGTTAATCATTTATAAATCTAAGATCTATCAATATTACTCATTTCTACAAAACTATTAGTTTCATAGTTAGTATCCATCATATCCCCCTAAGTTTATAGAACATCTAAACTTTACACAACATCCCCTAAGTATTAATCAATTGAATTAATCACCTACAATTGATTTCAATACTATGGTATATGGCATTGTTTACACATGTGAATTAAGAAAGCAAGTTCTTGCTATAACTCCTAGGCTCGTGGAATTTTTCACCAATAAGCCTCACAGGAGTTGTTCGCTCAAGGTTACATGCTCTAAGTTGTACTAATTATAACCTTGGTAATTACTGCAAGCACACGATTCGTTCACGTAGTACCCAAGGTGTCGATCTCATAAGGAAGGGAACTAGTCCTAAAATCTAACAGCAGCTAAGTTCGCAAGACTTAATTAAACAACTACTGTAGAAATTAAAATTAATCAAGAATCAAATATGAGAATTTAAAGCACCAAAAGAATGAACAAAATATCTAGCTCACACAAATAATCCAAAACTCAACCTAGAAGTGATCAATTGAGAGGAAGGGGGAATTAATTCGAAACTAAAGAAAATCTACCTAATTGTGTAATTTCTGACTTAAAAGGCCATTACTCTCTTTGGAGTTATAATTCTTAACCCTAATTAATAGTCCCTAATTCAAATTATGGAAATTACGATCTCTCGATCCGCAATTAGTCCAAAACCTAAATTAGTTTTAAAATTATCTATTAACCTACCGGGAATCTATGTTCGATCTCTCGTTACACAACTCTATCAGTTTGATTCAACTCTCTACCTATCAATTTACCTAATTCTCGTTAGCCTAAATCGTTGATTTTCACCTGGCTCACCCTCTCAATTTATTGCCAAGTTATGGAGAATCAAAATTGAATCACAAATAACTTGAATAAAACCCAATCAAATAAATTTTATTAATCTCAAGAACAACCTGAAGGTGAGTTTAGACAAAATATCAATACTCAATGACAATATTCCTAATCAATATCCAAATCTCATACATCAATGAAATCGAAATAAAAAATAAAAAATACTATCAGAATGGATCTCAAGGGTAGCAACTGCGAGAAACTGCCGAGAAGTTCATTCTGTCAAACGTATCTCCATACCTCTCTTCCTTTGTCTCCTTCCTCAATCACTTGATCTCTCTCTAGGTCTCTCTCTGATTTTTGCAAAATCTTCCTTTTTTTCAACTCCCTCGGCTCTCTAAAAACTCCAGGTGGATGCTAGGTATTGTTCTATTTATTCTGTAACAACCCTAGGTCAAACTCAGGGTCGAAATGGTCCGAAAAATTACCCAAAAATTGAGTTTTTGTGTCAGCCCAATATATTGCATGATTGTGGCCTGCGTTTTAACCTTTCTGTTACAATCGTGGCCCAGAGTGCACATTCGTGGCCTGACTTGATACTTTCTATCACGATCGTGGCTTATTATGCATGATCGTGGCCTGGTTGCTGCTGACTCTTCCTCTTCTGTCAGGATCGTCGTTAATGTGCATGATCATGACCCATGTCTTTTAGCCCGAAACTCTTTAAATCTTCACATTCTTCCTTTTTTACCTTGCAACACTAGCACACACATCAAGGTACCCCAAAAATATACAAATTAAGCTCAAAGACTCAAACTAACCCATAAAAACACTTAAACACAAAAACTAACCTAATTAAACTCTCAATGCATACTCCACACTTAATTTAACACAAAATGCATAATAAATTAAATCCTAAAATATCATACAAAACACTACTATCAACATCCCCACACTTAAACATTTGCTTGTCCTCAAGCAAATAAAATAAACATACCGTGCAATAATGTGAAAATGGCTCTAATCTTCATGAACTAAATTTAACCTTGGACACACCCATTCGAATTATGTCAAATCGTTAACATGCAAAATATATGTCTAGGGGCTTTGAACTAAATATACAACTAACTCAAGACCAAGTGTTAACCTATTTACCCATTTCAATTTTGCACACACATTAATAATTTTTCGGTCTCTTAGACTTAGTAACTATTCCTAGGTATAGTTCCATGAAACTTTAAGCCTAATACAAGTCTAGTAAGTTTTTATTTAAACACAATTTTTATTTATATTTATTTATTATTAATATTTTTAACTCGGGACTTAGCCTTTTACTCGGAAGCAAACATTTGTGATGAATGTCGATCCAGTTACTCAACTTAGTCATTTACTAACAACTTATTTGAAACGTCATTATAGACTTTATACATGAAGGCACACATTTGTGATGCTTGTCGATCTAGTTACTCAGCTACATCACATTTTCAACTAGCTACTAGCTCTATTCATAACCCGAAGGCTAGCGGAATAGTGATTATTGAACACTTATTAACCCCCTTTTTTTTAATTGCCTACCTTTTGTTTTAAACTATTTGTTTCCATGAAAAAAATACTAGTTAAGCTACTTAGCTAAAAGGTCTCAAATTATGAATGACTGTGACAATCCATAGGGTACTAAATTTACACTAAGTCTTAATTAGGCTGTATATTTATCCAAAGGCCCCCTAATTCACTAATTTTGCAAGCTAACGATTGTTCACAATCTAATAGACTATGTCTAAAATTAAAAAAAATATTCACTCAATCTAAGCCATTGACACATTCACACACTTCACATCATGCAACCTAATACTATTATACAGTATGCAAAATTCACATACAAAAGAAAAACACATAATCCCTTCCCATATGTGAACAATACATTGTCCTCAATATGAGAAGGAAACACACACAATACATATATAAACGAAATGTGAAAATAGAAATTAAAATAACAAAGAATAGATAAAATTAACCATAAAAATAAAAATAATAGAAAAATAAACAACAAAAAACAAAATAGAATTGAAGAAAAATTTTGGGTTAGACTTGAATCCTAAGGAGATGGAGGTGGTGATGGTGTGGGAAGTGGTGGTTGGATACCTTGAGCTTCGAAATACCCATAGAGTCGGCGGATCTCTTGGCTCTGGTGTCTTTGTGTACGCACCACTTCCTTTAATGCTCCATTGGTTTCGGAGAGTGCATCCAAAACCTTTGTCCAGCGTTGGTCCTCTTCTTCCTCTTCTTCTAATTCCTTGCTTATTGATGCCTTCTATTCTTGCCTAGGAGGCGCGGAGCTTGAGCTTGCCTGACCTGCCGTAGTCCATATATGTGTCTTCTCATTGATTTCCCATATATTCATGTTGGTGGAGTGAATGATCTCTACCCGAAATAGATGATGGTGGTCAAGGAACTCGAACAGATGCACAGTTAATCCTATTCGTTCCACACCAAAATGCTCTGCAATGATAGAAACCAGGTATCCCATTCCAAGATGGTTACTCTGCTTTTGTAGAGTCGCAGCAAGAGCATTCAGCACATGTGTGGATGTGCATACTGGGATACTATGGTCCATGCACCATATTATGAATAGTTCCTTAGTGGAACACTTATTAGTCTCTGATTTGTCAAAGACCAGCTGACACATAAATTTGTGCAGCAGTAAGTGTTCATGGGACCAGATAATATTGTTGTGGACATATTGGCATAAAAGAGCTCAACGTTAGTAAACGTCAGTAAGCTTGTGCCAGTATTGGGAGGCACGAAAGTCATCGTGTTGGTTGACAATGGTGGATTGGGGAATCCACATATGTGACACATGATCTCTATTATTAATTCATACGCTCTCCCTTTCAATCCAAACCATAATTCCTTAGTATTCTTGGGGTCAAAGGTCAAGGACATGAAAAACTCTAGGGTAAGCTCTTCATAAATGGGGAATTGGAATCTAATGAATTGACCCCACTAGATACTCTCTGCTAAGTTTTCTACCCGCTCACTCACTTCTATCCTATCTAATGTATCAAAATCAAAATATTTAGGCATAACAATTTACCTAGAACAAAGGGAGTGGAAACAAATACCTTCCTCCTAAGTGTAGATAGGAAAAGGAGCTCCAAAGTCTGTTGCTCGATTTCTTCTCCCCCATCCCGTGACTTGTTGTACTCCATAAGGCTCCCATTGAGCGGTTTGCTTGATACGAGGCATGATTGGTTTGATTTTGGAAAGTTGACGGTTGGAAAGTTCTAGATAAATGTTAGAGTGTTTGAAAGTTGGACTTCTAAAGAGATAAACTGAAAATGAAAGTGAAAGTGAAGGTGAAAGTTTAGTAAGAATTGAATAAATAGGTGGTAAAAAGGGTAAAATGGTAAATGTGTCAATTAAAATTCACATCCTCTTCTTTTTGTACATAGTTGCAAGCCACGATAGTGGCCTAGCGACGTATCACCAAAGGAATTCTCAATCGTAGGCCACGATCGTGACCCTACACTTATATCCTGACGCCAAGTCCTTCTTCTTCCAATTCTTTTTCTTTATCATTTCATAGTTCTTTTTCACTTCTCTTAATATGCTTGCGTACTCTTCCCCATGATTTCGAAAACCTATTCTTCATCTTGCTTTTATTGAACCCAAAACAAGAATGCACTTAACTACGAAATTCAACCAATCTAATAAGATTAAACAATAAACTAATTTTTTCATCGGTTGCCTCCCATGTAGCTCTTTTTTTAATGCTGGTTGGTCGACACTCCTTTAAAGCTCATGGTGGTTGGAATGACTGATTTGATGGTAGTGTCATTATGAATCTCAAAGTCTAAATATTTGCTACCATATTGCAACTACCACCTTCCTTGAAATTTTCCTTGCCTCGCCTTCTCCTTCGTGAGCGTTTCTGTAAGAAAGCACTTGCAGGATCCTCAATGTCTTCCCATTCTCCTTGAGGTTTGGGCTTGTTACAATCTTCTAGAGTTGAAGGAGCTCTGTACTCTCTAACAGTCACCTTGAGGGTCAGTTGCTCCTTCTCTACTTGTAAAGTTAGTTTGCCCCCATCCATATCAATAATTAAGTATGCAGTAGCTAAGATTGGTCATCCAAGAATCATCGGAGTATCCTCATCTTCATTGACATCAAAAGCATAGAAAGCTGTGGGAAAGATAAAATTACCGACCTTGACCGGCACATCTTGTATGATTCCCATCGGTCTAAGTAAAGTCCTATAGGTTGTCTTAATCAAAAACTTTGTGGGCACTAGCTCTCGTAAACCCCAACTTAAGACTGAGAGTGTAGGGAATCTCATTTTTGCTCGCGCCTAAGTCTGCGAATGTCCTATCTATGATGATCTTGTAGATACTACAAGGGATGAAAAATCCCCTTGATCGTCCTTCTTCACTATGTTGGGGGTGTCTTCCAGCATTCGCTCCTTCCCCTTCCCTGTGACAAACTCTTGTAATTTCAGATTAGCTTGTATTCTTTTTGTCACTTCCTCGACTTTATTTGGCTCGATTTCTTGTAACGTTTCTGCTTCCTTCCTCGCATATAATTCGTTTTGAGCAAAAAATTGGTGCAGGAATATCCTTCGAGTTACTTACACCGATTTGCTCATGATCTAAATTGGAAGGTCATCTTTAACTACTCAACCTTCTCTTTTGTCTACCTCTTTTAGTTCCTCGTCTTGAGTCTGGCTTATAACCATAATATGCCCCTTCAAGTTCGATTTAGTGTTGCTTAGAAGAGTTTTAGTATTCCAAGTCGATATTATTTCCCCGAGCTGCCTGACTCGGACTTCTAAATTGTGGATAGACAAACCATGATTCTTTGTAACTTGTTTAAATTTACTCTCGAGCCTCCTATATGCTTCCTCCATTCCTCTTATCTTATCCAAAATTTTTTCAAATTTCGAATCCATCGAGCTTGTTTTGTCCTGTTAGAAGCTGGATTATCCTTAGGGTCTGAACTGCCCTCCATTATTGTTGTTAGACTAAGAGAAGTTTGGGTGATTCTTCCACCCACGGTTATATGTGTTAGAGTAGGGATTATTACCCCCTCCACGTCTAAATTGGGCCCCTATATAGTTAACTTGCTCCGAGTTATTGTCTCTCATCAAATAGCAGTCCACCATATCATGATCCAATTGGCCGCATAGCTCACACTTCAATTGCACGGCCTTTATCGTAGTTAAGGATGACGTTTTCATATTACTGAGTTATCGTGTCAAGTTGTCAATCTTAGCTTGCATTTCCGTCATCTGATCAACAACGACAACTCCCTTATACTCCCTAAAGTTAGTACGTTGCTTACTACATTCACTAGCCTATAAATAGCTATTGCTAGCCATCTCTTCTATTAATTCCTCTGCTTTATCGAGCGTCTTTCTCATTAACAATCCTCCCAATGGTGCCTCTAGTATATGGGTTCACTCCATTGTAAAATGTCTACAGCAGGAACTCCTTGGGTAGATTGTGGTGTGGGCATCTCCTCTGCAGGTCCTTGTAACAAGCTCACGCTTCATAAATAGACTCTCTGTCACCTTGTTGGAAGTTTGTAATTTCCTTAATAATTTTGGTGGTCTTTGTTAGTGGGAAGTATTTATTTAGGAAGGCACGCACTAGCTAGTCCCATGTCGTAATGTTAGCGGGACTCAGTGAATGGTACCACGCCTTCGCTCTATCTCTAAGCGTGAATGGGAACAACCTAATTCTAACTGCGTCCTCTGACATCTGGTGATATCGGAAAGCATCACAGATCTCGAGGAAATTGACAATGTATGAGTTCTGATCTTCATTTGGCAATCCATAGAATTAGATGTTCTGTTGAAGCATGTTCAGGAAGGCTGGCTTAATTTCGAATCAGACCATTTGAAAAGGTGATCTAGCTACTCCTTGGTTCGCTAGGTTAAACCCTAGCCTTATAAAGTCCATGAGGGTCCTTTGTTATTGCCTCACCTGGTTAACTTCCTGATCCATATTCCTCTAAAATTCATCGGCCATTGTTGACTTGTCGATCTCTTCTTCTTCCTCTCACCGAGCTTTCCTAAGTGTTTGTTATAATCACGTGATGTCTAAATCTACTATCTCAGCTGTACGACTCGAACCCCTTGTGACTCTTATGTTCATACAAGAGCACAATTCCTAAGTTAAATGAATGAAATAGAAATAAAGAAAAAAAATTTAACTAAACTAACACCTTAAACTATAGAACTAAACATCGCCTTCCCCGGCAATGGCGCCAAAAACTTGTTCATTTAAGGTTACACGCTCTAAGTTTTACTTATTATAACCTTGGTAATTACTGCAAGCGCACAAGTCGTTAGCATAATACGTAAGATGTCGATCCCATGAGGAAGGGAACTAGTCCTAAAATCTAATGGCAGCTAAGTTCGCAAGATGTAATTAAACAACTACTACAGAAATTAAAATTAATCAAGAATCAAATATGAGAATTTAAAGCACCAAAAGAATGAACAAAATATCCAGCTCACACAAATAATCCAAAACTCAACCTAGAAGTGATCAATTGTGAGGAAGGGGGAATTAATTTGAAACTAAAGAAATTCTACCCAATTATGTAATTTTCGACTTAAAGGGCCTAGACGATCTTAGGGTGAATTACTCTCTCTCGATTTATAATTATTAGCCCTAATTAATAGTCCTTAATTCAAATTATGGAAATTGCAATCTCTCGATCTGCAATCGGTCCAAAACCTAAATTAGTTATAAAGTTGTCTATTAATCCACCGAGAATCTATGTTCGATCTTTCGTTACACGACTCTACCAGTTTGATTCAACTCTCTACCTATCGATTTACCTAACTCTCGTTAGCCTAAATCGATGATTTTCACCCAGATCACCCTCTCAATTTGTTGTCAAGTTATGAAGAATCTAAATTGAATCACGAATAAATCGAGTAAAACATAATCAAATAAATTTTATTAATCTCAAGAACAAAAAAACCAAAGGTGAGTTTAGACAAAAGATTAACACTTAACGACAATATTCCTAATCAATATCCAAATCTCATACATCAATGAAATCGAAATAAAAAATAGAAAAATAATGTCAGAATGGATCTCGATGATAACGACCATGGGAAACTGCCTGTTCCGAGAAGTACGTCACATCAAACATATCTCCGTGCCTCTCTTCCTTCATCTCCTTCCTCAATCGCTTGATCTCTCTCTAAGTCTCTCTCAGATTTTTACAGAATCTCCTTTTTTTGCTCAGCTCCCTTGGCTCTCCAAAAAATCCAGGTGGCTATTAAGTATTGTTCTATTTATTCTGTAGCAACCTAGGTCAAACTTGGGGTTGAAACAGTCCAAAAAATCACCCAAAAATTAAGTTTTTGTGTCAGCCCGAAGTAGTGCACAATTGTGGCCTGCGTTTTAACTTTTCAATCATGATCGTGGCCTAACTTGACGCTCTCTGTCATGATCGTAGCCCATTATGAACGATCGTGGCTTGGTTACTGCTGGCTCTTCCTCTTCTGTCACGATAGTCGCTAATGTGCTCGATAGTGGCCTATGTCTTTTAGCCCAAAACTCTTTAAATCTTCACGTTCTTCCTTATTTACCCTTCAACACTAGCACATACATTAAGGTACCTCAAAAATATACAAATTAAACTCAAAGATTCAAACTAATCTATAAAAACACTTAAACACAAAAACTAACCTAATTAAACCCTAAATGCATACTCCATACTCAATTTAACATAAAATGCATAACAAATTAAACCCTAAAACATCATACAAAACACTACTATCATGAGCTGCATCCTAGGGGTTTATTATGCAAAGAACTGTCTTGTCTATTAAACGTATGAATTTCTTGTGTTAATATTAAGTTTGCATTAATTACATTGAAGTTGAAGTATTAATCAATTGAATTAATCACCTACAACTGATTTCAATCCCATGGTGTAACATCCCGGTCCCACATAACGGGTCGGACCAGGGAACCGGGTCTGTGAGGAGACCAATGAGAGAAGTAATGAT
>JAOTJB010329198.1:0-13484 GCA_027123815.1 Erythroxylum minutifolium | reverse complement strand
GATTAAATGTATCAACAACATAGACTTCATGTCTATCTTGAAGAAAGCAAAGAATTTACGCTAGATTGGCAAAACAACATTAACTTCACGTCTATCCTGAAGAAAGTTTTTCAATAATAATTCTATAAACTTGTGAAATTTGAAGTGTTGATGATTCATAGTCTAAGAAATGAGATGAGTAATCAAAGTATCCAACTAACTCATATAAAGTGGCCTAACAACTATTAATTTGATTTGGTAAACACTAACTTGTATATGAATAATTACAACCACTATAATGTTATATGGTCACAAATTGTCCCCCACAATTCACTTCAGCAAAAAGTGGGATTTTTTGTTCTTATGGTGGCTGATTTTTGTTGTTAATTGTAGGCTACGTTCTTGAATGACCAGAAGGCAGGAAGGATTCTTTTATGGTAAAAGACGCCGCAAAGAATCATCTTAGGTTTTGTAATATAGTTCAATTAAACCCTTCATATTACGCAACTTTACCCGTACGTAGCCATTTAATTTAAAATATGAGTCCTTTTATATACGAATCATTCCTTCTTAATCCTATAAAAGAAGTTTTAATATGTAAACTAACAGAATTAATTCAATTTAAGAAGAAGGAGCATTGATTTGGCCATATCTTGGCCTGTAGACCTCCAGATTGGATAATTTCAATTGGAGAATAAACTAGAGACATAGTTATAAAACTTTTATAGAGGAACCAAAAGCTGATTCTCCCTCTAAGAGTTTTGGATTCTTTTTCGAAGTTGATTTTTGGCTACTTTCCTTATTTTCAAATAACCTATAGTTTTTAGGGTATACCTACCAATATAATTAACGAAATTGTATGAAATTTATTCCATTAGAAACTTAAGACATAAGGGAATGAAATAAATTGATAAGATTAAAGGAAGAAGAAGGACCAATATGCAAGTTTCCTAAAGTTAACTTATGGACCAATAAGATTAAAGCATGTTTGTCCAATAGAATTGTAACACATGGTCCAATAGAATTGTAACACATTTTCCAATAGCATTGCAACACATGGTCCAATAGAATTATAATACGTTGTCTAATGGGATTGTAACACATGGTCTAATAGGATTGTGACATATGGTCCAATGGGATTGAAAAATGTGTCTAAAACTAGAAAATTCATGAAAAGGCATATGGAGAGTGGAGATGGATGAAACTTTGATGGCTTAACTTTAGAATTTTCTCCTCTCCATTTCACCTTCTTCATCCCATCATTTTTCACTTGGTGATTCAAGTAAAGCCAAAGAGGAAGGGAAGGAAAAGCATTATAAGAATTACTTTGCCAATTTTAAGGTTTGGGACTTCACTTAATTGATTTCTGTATTTGTGTATGAATGAATGGATATAAAGATTCATTTGGATGTGGAATGGTTGCTGGGATGTTTCTTTGGTGTTATTTTGTTGTTATCTTGCATATAATTGGTTGAATAAGTGAAGAGAGTATTATGTAGTGGAATTCTGTCTAGGATTTGTTTGAGTCAGTCACATTTGTTTGAATCATAACTCAGTCTACATCCCACCAAATTGTGTGCTTTAAGTTGCATATGAAATTTAAGACATAGTGCTAAATAGATCTAGAAGGGACTCTGACTTAATGCTGGCTATATGACCTTAGAAATTGAGATCCAAAAAGGTGACCTGATGATGCTCCTGTTTTGGAGCAGCTCGTGATATTTTACATATATCTCATGATTTAGAAGTCCAAATGATCTGATTGTTAGTGCTATAAAAACTATAGACATAGAGAAAAAATGTAGTTCTGACTTTTTCTATATGCATATTAAGGAAGAATTAGTGGTATGAATGCACAGAGTGCCTGTCACGACAGTGACATTGTTTTTGTTTCTGATTTCTACCACATCTTATCCAAACCTTTATGAATGCATATGAAAATTTTCAAACACCTAAAACTAAATGCAATAGGACTTACGACATGTGAATTGGGAGACTGAACATTGGAATATAAGATTGACCATAATGCATTCCAAAGAAAATTTACATATACATAAATGATTTGTATGCATATCCATTACTCATATATGTATAGTATAATTATAAAAGTGTTATTTTGACACCTTTCTAATGGTGATAAGTTTTGAATTTCATGTATGAATACAGATACATATTTTATGACTTGAAATGTATAACAAATGACTTGTCAATATATGAATAGAGAAATTGGCAAATGGTTAAAGGAAATGTTACAATGCTTGCTCTATTGTTTTGGTAGTGGATAGATAGGCATACCTATAGGATTACATTGCAGCTGCTACAATTTGACAATGCTAGTGTTCACAGTTTGATACCTTTGGGTATCCACAATTTGATATCTTCATATATCCATAGTACCCATTATCCACACCCACTGAAAATGTGCAGGCCTAACACAGAAATTAAAGTAAAGAGATATAAATAAGAAATACATTACGACAATATAAATGATCGGTATATGAATGAGCATTTGCATTTGTATTAATAATTTGTATCATTGAGTGTTAAATATCAATGTTTGAGTTTTGAATGTAAATTTATGGTCTATGAGTTATGATATTTCTAAATGTGTGTGCTTGGCAGATGACTCCTGTAAGTGGTCATCCAAACTATGTATTCTTCCTGCTAAGCTTTCAAGCTTAGCATTGGTGTTGATCCGCATAGATCCAAGTCATAGGACTGAGGTATAGGGAACATCTGCAGGGGACTAAGGCCAACAGCTAGAAGAAAAAAAATACTTTTGGAATGTGTTTTTAGTTATAGATGATTACACATGTAATAGAAAAGGAAATTGTATGTTTTCTTTTGGATTACCATGTAAATGTAAAGATGTATTACTACTGTTAAATGATAATTTTAAGCACTGGGGTGTTACATGTTTAAAATTCTGTCAATTTCTTTAATAACTTTCATAAGGAAAGCAATGTGAGTTGCTTAGTAAACACTGATAGAGTTTAAAATAAGCATAATGAGTTGAGCCCTTCCAATAGTGGAGAGATTCTTAGAACTCCAAGAAGCAATTTAGTGATTAACCTTATCAATTAGGCAAGCATAATCTATAGTTTTAAACTTGGAATTTGAAATATGAATGCCAAGATATATCATTGGAAGCTTTTGAACATTAAACATGTAATAGGGAACAAGATGGGTTTCATATTATCAGCTTTATGGGATAAGAATAAGCCACTTTTGGAGCAATTTACTTGAAGACTAGACATTTTTGCTAAACATTTTAAATACTTTCATGAGAGCTAATACAGAAGGAGGGCCAGCTTTAGATAGTAAAAAAAGATCATTACCAAAACAATAATGACATAATTTAACCCTTTTACATTTGGAATGAAATTTGAGGCCCTTGGTTCTCTCCACCACCTTATGGAGTAGTCTACTAAAGATCTCCATCTCCAAAACAAAGAGGTAAGGTGATATACGGTCACCTTACCTAATTCCTTTACAACTTTAAACATGTTTATAGGTTGTCCATTTATAAAGATGTTGTAATAAGGAGATAAGATACATTGTGTGATCCACATGATAAAATTCTTTAGATGGCTAATAGAATATTAGTGATGAATCCCTAATACACAAATTCATAGGTTTTTTTAAGATCAATCTTTATATAACAATTGACTCTACCATTCTTCTTTGCATTGGACCTTATTAGCTCCTGAATAATTAAGATACTATCTCCAATAGCCTTTCCAAGTATATATCCACCACATGATTCACCAATATGATTAAGAGGCACCTTTCTCAACCTTTAAGCTAGAATTTTATAAATCAAATTTATATGGAGTTTTAGTAAGAGATAGGAAGAAAATATGATAAATGATTAAGTTCCCCACTCTTAGGAACCACAGGAATAAAATTTTTATTAATATTTGTCAACAGTGATCCCTTATTGAAGAATCCCATAACAACATCTAAGACCATGTTCGGGGCCAAGAGCTTTAAAGGAGTGTAGAGATTTTAATGTTACCTCAATTTCCTGTTAGTAACAGGCTGAGAGAGGAATTCAACCTCCTGAGGAGATAAGCAACCTTGCAGAATCTGTTTGACTAAACGTATAGAAGAATGAGCTTCAGTAGGCTTGCTCATCAATTTAGAAAAATAACTAAAAGAACCTTCAATCAATTCAGTTTAAAGTTGTTGAACTCCAACGAAACAATTCTATTTACAACCCTTCTAGCAATGATAGCTTTATGGA
Organism: Erythroxylum minutifolium; assembly: GCA_027123815.1. Lineage (NCBI taxonomy): Eukaryota > Viridiplantae > Streptophyta > Magnoliopsida > Malpighiales > Erythroxylaceae > Erythroxylum > Erythroxylum minutifolium. The sequence continues at coordinate 9,259 of JAOTJB010329198.1, read as the reverse complement.
AAAAAGAAGTATTTCTATCCCCCTTCTTCAATCATTCCAATCTTAACCTCTACTTCATAAGTGAATAATTAGGAATGCCAACTTTAGTCCGGTGATTTTGATCTGGGTTAACCAAGCCACGGGCGGGCCACTGGCTAAAATGGTTCGGCCTGACCAAGTCATAGACTAAGGTCTGGTTGAGAACGAGCCGTGCGAGGTCAGCCTGTGGCTCGACCAGAACAACAAAATTGACGTCGTTTTGTAATTTTTTTTAAAATAAGGATAGGTTAGGGCCAATCAGCCCATAGATAAGTTGGGCCATAGATCAGTTAGTCGTGGGCCATCCAACTAATGCTTCAGTCGAGTGGATCAGGCCGAGAGCAGCTTAAGGCCTGACCCATTGATAGCCTTATGAATAATCATACCATAGTGCCTTGCAAAAATTTTATAGAACATTCTTCTCCAATTCCTACAATTGATTAGATTTAGGGTTAATGTAGATTTGTTGTTGAATGGAGTCCAAGTGACTATTTGTAATGCTTAAACGGTGATGTGAATTACCAATGTTATCTTTGAAAAGGACCTTCAATTCTGTCTTGATAATGTTTAACTTCCTGGATTAGATGTGTTGTTTAGTGCCAAATATCCTTGCACTCAATGGTTCCTAAATAACATCTTCAAAATATGTTATATCTAGTAAGGAATCATTGAATCTGAATGGTTTTCAAGGATCGACAGCATCAGTCTGAGTTAGAACTAGAGTATAATCTAATAAGTTATTGCAAGAATAGTTCGAAAAGTAGTTAGGGATTTTCAACATCCATTGAGTGTTTGCCATGCTTTAATCTAAATTTTTCTTGATGGTATTCACACCTTGTTGTCTGTTATTCCAAGTAAAGAAGTTACCTCTAGCTGGAATATCTACTAATTGCGATCTCAACACAATTTTTAAAATTTGAACATGGTGATCCTACTGATCTATGACCTTTAGCCTCATCATATTTAAGTATAGATTTGAAGTCTCCAGTAACAATCTAAAATGGAGTTTGAGGTGTCTTTAATTTGATTCCAAAGAAATGCTCTTTGGTTATTATGTGCATATACAAAAGAGATACAAACAGGTTGAGTATAGTACCTAGTTGAGATCTCCAGGTGAATCATTTTTTCAGTAGTAATTCTAGGACAAATTGAACTAATATTGGAACTATAGAGAACTATTATCCTGCCATTGGGATGAGTATTGAGATTTCACACCAATAAGCTAGAAAACATTTTGGGAAGTTGTCACTATTCTCTCTTATTCTGGTCTCCAAATTACTAGTTACTTGCACCTTATTTAGCAAAATTATATTCCTTATAAGTAGCTTTTAATTGGGAGCATTTGCACCTCTCACATTCCAAGCTAAGATGTTCATTTAACAAGTTTCATGGATGGAGCCTTTTTCTTTTTGTTTGATCTTTTTCTAGAAATTGTTTCAAAGTCTTACTTGTCATTGGCTTTTTGAGTTAGACTTGAAACTAGAATTCTATAGTTATTAATCTCAAAATTATTAATTGGTTTTTCTATTGGGTTTGCTGCAGACACTGGTTACTCAAAAATCTCCTTGGTACAAGTTCTAGCTGTAATTATAACCTCACCATCTTTAATTTCAGTGACAATTTTAATAATGACTGTATCACTATATAAGTTAGGGACTTGAATACTAGTATTGATCACCCCATTTGAAGATTCATTTCTATCTTAGTATGGTGAACTATTAGTTTTATCCTGATGCTAGTTAATTCGTATGAGATCTTGATAAGTTCTAGTGACAAAGAACTTACCTGTTGGCTTCCAGGATTTCTTCACAGTGGGATAATGTTTCCAGGCATAGGAGACCCTTAACTGATCTTCAGTAGGTTTAAGCTCCTCATTGAGTTTGATGAAAGGGATTAACTCAGGTAAATTAGTCATTAAATTAACCAGAATGTATATTCTTGCAAAATTGTCTCTCCTAATCTCCTAATCTCATTTTTCAGAATGGAATACTCTACATTTTGAAAAGCACATGTTACTCAATATTGAAATGTAGACATTAAATTTTATGCAATTGCATATTAGGTGCCATCTCAAACATCCTCAATCCTCACATGAAACAGGAAAACTGAGATTTGTCTCCATAATGTATTTTAGGTCTATTTCATGTACTCTTTTAACTATATGTGAACTTCAAAAACCATAACCCAAGGAACATTTTCATCCAGATTATTAAAAGATGTAATTTACATTTCTTTGTAATTAATGGTGTACATTTTTGTTTCTTCAATAATCCAATCTATAAAATCAATTGTTTTGAAAAGAAATTGAAAGCCATATTGAAAAATTAACATGAATAACACTTGGCCACTTTTGATATTATTGTGTGTGCAAAAATACCACACTCGGTAATTTCTGTAATCAATTATTATTGAGTAGATTACTAATGACCAGAAGGATTGCTTAATGAGATTGTTCAGTGCAAAGATGAGAAAAGGGATGTATTTTCACTGAACTCCCATAAAGCTCGAGGTTGTGATGGTTCCAATGGTTACTCTTTCAAAAGCCTAGCATTTAACCAAATAATCGGTCATTGATGCAATCTTAGAGCTCTTAAAAAGTGGAAGAATGTTAAGGGAGCTTAACAAGACTTATATTTTCTTAATTTCTAAATTACATTTCCTTATTTGTTGTAGTTTAATATACAAATTCGTTTTCATATGTTAAGGCCCCTACTGTAGGATCTAGTTATGGGTTTCTGTTCAACGAATCAAATAATGGTTGTGAGTGTTTTTCAAACTTTCTTTCCTTCTTGTTGAATTTACTCATAAATATGAGAGCTCATTGGTGATGAGGGAACTCTCTGATCTCTGATACTTTGTTTCTGGATAAAAGGCAACTTATCTTACCTATTGTCTTGATTCAACATATACAAAACATAATTGTCCCTTAGATAAAGACAATAAGTAGTTTTCTAACAACTAAAAATAGCAAAATAATTAACCACTAATAACTGCAGAATAACTAATAAGACCAAGTACTTTGACTTGTTCACTGAATTATTGCCCGCTCCTTTAGCTTGAGCTTCCCATGTGTAAAGCGCTCATACACTTTAGGAGATGTAACATTACTCCCCTCCCTAACAACATGCTTGTCCTTAAGCGTAAAAGAAAGATAATATTGGCAGATATGATCAACATCCTCCCAGGAAGCATCAACTAGAGATAGTCCTTGCCAATGAACTAAATAGTAAGCATCAGCTGGAGATAGTCCTTGCCAATGAACTAACACTTAAGAAATACCACGAAAAAGATGATGGTCCAGAATAGCCTGTGGTTGGGGTCGTGCGTAATCAAAAGGAAAAGATGCAAGTGTTGGCTGAACAGTAATATCTTTACCAGAATGGTAAGTCTTCAAATACGAAATATGGAAAAAAAGATGGATGCGGGACTCTGGAGGTAGCTACAAGCAATAAGAAACCTGATCGACATGAGCTAGTAAAGGAAATGGACCATAATATTTTGGACATAGCCTTCGATTGGATCGTTCCCTCATAGAAAGTTAACGATAAGACTGCAATTTAAGTAACACCAAATCCCGAACTTGAAATTCCATATTGTGATGTTTAGCATCATAATTAGTTTTCATATTGGATTGAGCTTACAAGAGATGATCACAAAGTGCATGTAGCATGTCATCCCGATCTCAGAGCCAACCTGGAAGAGTTTGAAACATATGAAAGTAGAGGAGGACGAGCATACACCACCTCAAAAGGTGTGCACTTCAAGGAAGAATGGAAACTAGTGTCATAGCAATATTCTACCCAAGAAAGCCAGTCAATCCATTTCTTAGGCTTACCATTAGTGAAGCAATAAAGATACATCTCGACTGTGCAATTGAAAACCTCCATCTGACCATCCGTTTGTGGATGATAAGAAGAAGTAAAACAGAGCCGAATGCCATATAATAAGAAGAGTTCCTTCTAGAAAGCACTAAGGAACACAACATCCCAATCGAAAATAATAGTTTCTGTCAGTCCATATAGCCTAACAATTTGCTCAGAGAAAAGATAAGCCACAGATACAACAGTATATGGATGAGAGATAGCCAAGAAATGAGCATATTTAGAAAAGTGATCAACCACATCAAGAATAACAGATTTGCCACGAGGGACCGGTAACCCATCATTGAAATCCATCAAAATATCCAACTAGATTTGAGTAGGAACAGGTAAATTTGGATGACGCCTATTAGATGGAGATGCTCGAATTTGTGCCATTGGCACACTTGACAAGTGCAAACAAATGATTGAACAAAAGACTTCAAGCCTTTCCAATAAAAATCAGATGTGACACACCTTAAAGTCTTCCGATAAACTTCATGCCCCATATATTTGTCTCACGTGATGGAGAAGAAGACAGCAGGTAAACTTTATTTTAAAATAATAATTTTGTACAACGATGTCCAGGCGAATAAGTTTCATCACAGTTAAAATAGAGATTCTTCACACAACAGTCTGCCATTTCAGCCTTGGTTAATCGCTCGATAAACTGAGGTGGAGTTTGTCATGAGGATGGAGGCAACTCATGGTTATGATTGTTGGATATTTTCTAAATGTCTCGCTCCACGACGATATTCATATAATCGGGCTAAGTTCATGGCAATGGTGTTGGCCTAATTCCATTTCCAAAGTATTCGAGTCCTGCAACCCACTAATAAAAATCTCTACTTCTTGATCTGGTCAGAGGAAGGATGCACATGTAGAAAATTGTTCAAATTGACGTTGGTAGTGTTCTACCGAACCAATCTGTCGAAGTCAAACCAATTCCCTCAATTTACTACGACTGCTTGAAGGTGCAAATCTTTTAAGGCAATAGTCCCTAAATTTCTCCCAATCCCATTCTAGACGATCCTTATCCAATTCAGGACGATCCTTATCCAATTCAAAAACTAATACTGAGCACAATCTTCCAAAAAATCAGTGTCTCAACATAGGTAATGGGTCAGTTGACCCATCATCGCATGGGAAGTCTAATTTGTAGTGGTAGTGAGGACCGTCGCCTCTGTTGCATTCTGAACCCTCATCATCCTGGCAATTGGAGTGATCACGATTGACAGTTCCCTCTCTATGTTCCCAACAATTGCGAGTATTGCGAGATACTTCTTGCATCATTTCTTGAAGTTGGACTTGCAAATCTTGATGATCACTTTCTCATTCTTCCCTGTACATTTGTTGATCTTGTTGGTATTGGACCAGAAATGCATCCAACTGCTGTTGTATTGAACAGTTTGAGTCACCCATAGTACGCTCTGATACCAAATTATTAAGGCCTCTATTGTAGGATCTGGTTATGGGTCTTTGTTCAACAAAATCAAATGAGGGTTGTAAGTGTTTTTCAAACTTTCTTCCCTTCTTGTTGAATTTACTTATGAATATGAGAGCTCATTGGTGATGAGAGAACTCTCTAATCTCCAACCCTTGTTAATAAAATTTAAATGGAAACTAGATTTATTAAGGCTAGAAACTGAAATAATATTCTTAGTCAATACAGATACATAAAAACAATCATCCAATTCTATTACAAACCCACTATGAAGTGTCAATACATAAGTTCCTCCAGTTAATACAATAACTCTTGCTCCATTGTCCACGTGCAGGTCCGATTCTCCTTTGTTGAGTTGTTTACTGTTACTGAGGTCCTGCATATCAATACATATGTGTGAGCTACAACAGGTATCCAATACTTATGTGTTGTTATTAGAAACAACATTAATATCAATAACAAACATATCTGAAGTAGATGGGGAATCTAATGCCTTCTTCTGATTCAGTGACTCCAGATAGGCCTTACAATTCCTCTTCTAATGGCCATCCTTGTCACAGTAGAAGCATGTTCCCTTAAGGACAGTCTTCTTAACTTTCTTCTTGACCACACCTCCCTTAGGCCTTGTGGACTTCTTCTTCTTTTGGTTCTTCCCCCTTGAACCAGAAGATTCCACCGGCATTATAGCCTTACTGTCCTTCCTGACAAATGGCTTAACTATTTTGAGCAAGTTAGTTAATTTAGGAATTGTGGTGGATATTTGGTTCATCCTATAGTTAAGCACAAATTGTGAATAACTATCAATCAAACCGGTCAAAATTAAGTTTATACTTAATTCACGATCCATCAGGAAATCCAAGGAGGCCAACCTATGAATATATAGCCATTCATCTTCAGTGCATATTGCACTAAAGATATCCCCTCAACCATCTTGGAGTGGAAGAGCAACCTTAAGGTCTCGAACCTTTAAGACTTAGCTTGCTCATCAAATAGCTCCCTCAGATGATAGACTATGATATGAGCATCTATATCCTCATGCTGCTTTTGTAATTCCGGTAACATAGTGGCCAATATTATGCAGTTAGCCATCTCATTATATGCTTTATGTATGCCCTGATCACTATCAAAAGCATCAACAGTAAGGGGATTGGGAAGTTGTTCTTCCAAGATGTAGCTTAGTTTCTTCGACTTGAGTACTATTCTTAAGTTCCTAAGCCAGACTAGGAAGTTTGGTCTAGTCAACTTATTGGTTTCCATAAGTGAGCGTAGGTTTACACTAGTGTTCATGGTGTTGATTCTTGCAACCTAATGTCAAAGAGAGAAATGAAGTTAGACTGTACGTAAATGCATGTCAGTTAGGACTTTAATAACATGCAATATCACTCCCACTATTTTCTCACGAATCTACAATCCTCTATATGAATCTGAGAGAACTTGTATAGAAGTTCTCCTAATGGGTCGATATCCAATATCCCTAAGAATGACCTTGAGTTTTCCCAACAAGCCACCTTAGGTCAATCAGTAAGTATAGTTCATACCAATTGCATTTATAATGCAACTATCGAATCTAGTGTTATCAACTGTTGATGTGCGCTCTCACATTAGGCTATCAACTCACGATGCATGTACATCTCATGTACACTTCATAACTTCACCTCTGTCCATGTTGACCTTAGGTTTGCCCAATAAATCAACGCTTCTAGTTAAAACCGACCCATTAATCTAAAAGTCATATTTACACGGATCACACTAAGACTGGCAAAAAATCAGTTTCAAACCAAACTGGTTCCGGAAAATTTAGACAAAAGTAAAAATTTCATAACCCTAAACTGGTTTGAAACCAAATGGTTTTTACCAAACTGACCCAGAACCATCCAGATTAGAAAACACCCAACCCAGTTTGGAACTAGTTTGTTCGATTTTAACTAATAGCAAAGGGCCATTAAATTGCACCATATTCTTCCCATCTCTTTTTCTCCGTAAAACCAATAAAAAAACTATAGCAAAGAAAGCTAAATTATGGTTGTCTAGTTGAAGTTCAAATCAAACAAATGGTAAGTCTACAACCAAATTCAAAAAAATGAAAATACAACCACCAAATTCAAAGTCTCCAATAAAATTATAGCAAGAAGTCACAAAGGCATAAACAATACACCAAATCCAAAACCAGTAAACCACATTGTTCATACTACAAATTCAAACTAAATAAAACATGCAAGAAATAACAAATCCTTCTTCATCAAACTCTTCATATCCCACTCTTCATGTCCCAAAGACTCCATGATCTGAGGAAAAAAAGACAAAAGATGACACAAGTTAGCTAACATGTATATAACAATCAAAACTTAATACAATAAATTAGAATAAAGTAATGATAAACTTTACCACTCATCAACTACTACTTGATTAGATTCATATGAAATAGCCTTATTTAATATCCAAGCTTAGCATTTTATCAGCAAATCCTTCAATGTTGCCATTACTTTGTTCTAAATTAAAAAGTTAACTAATTAAAAATACAGAAAAAAAGTTTTCAAAAGAGCATGTGACATACTTTACAATCAAAATAATAAAAAAGAGACATGAGATTTTAGAATTTTAGAGTACATACCTTTTAATCCAAACATCCAATTTCAAGTACAAATGATTGTTTCAATACTTTCATGAGACAATGAAAATTTAGACAGTTTCAAAATCCTACCTCCACATCTTAAGGCTAACTTAGATGCCACAGAAGTTATGGGAATGCTTAAAATATCACATACAAGCTTAGACAATTTTGTAAAACGATATTGTACCGATTTCTAAAATTGTAAGATGTCCAAATCTAGTTTCCTTATCCATGGGAGGCTCTCCTACAAATCCACCTCTGATTTTTCCTCCAAGTACTTTTGATCATTTTCGTATTCATCATAATCCTTAAAAAGCAAAACAATATGTGTGGATATTAATAATAAAATAAAAACTTTTACAAATATAATTAAACTAACATATACTAAAAATATCATGACACTTATAGAAGAGTATGGATCAGGAACACCTTAAGAGCTAGATTGTCCTCGATAATCAACATGGCTTGCTGAACCCACCCTTTGACATCTGGAATTGCCTAATGTTGCCTTGTACTCCTTAAACAGTGCGTAAAGATCATCCCTAACTTGTTTAATTGTCAAAACACCATCATCTTTTCCATAGATCTTAGAATAAGCAAAATCTACACGCTTCATCTTATAACAAGGGTCCAAAATGATAGCAATGGCAAGAATCAAATTACTCTTTTCCCAATAATGATCAAATTTCATTTTCATTCTTTGCACCATTGAACTAATAAAAGGATCTGGGTTTATAAACTCCTCATCCAATCTTGATTGAATAGCCCAAACACCTTAGAAGAAAAGATTATTAGTTAGGTATTTACTACCTGAAAATAAATGGGTTAGATTATAAAAGAGTTTCAAGAACTTGCATGAAGCCTTAATTTTCTCCCATTCATCAAATTTTAGGCAATAGGTGAAATGAGGCTCAACACTAACAAAACCATTAAGCACATCCTTATAAAAAAGAATAGATTCTAACGTCTCATAAGTAAAGTTCCACCTCATTGCTACATCTTGCTTTATCTTTTTATTACAAGAAATGCTCAATTCTTTATTACATTATTTGAAATACTTAAGCCTAGCACCTGAACCTCTAACATACTTAACACTCTCTCGAGCTTTGAATATTCCCACATCAGTTTCCTTTAGCCCCTCCTCTACTATCAAATTCAACACATGGGCTGCACAACGCACTTGCAAAACTTACCTTTTAAAATCAGCACACGTTTTGCATTCAAAACATTCTTATAAAAGTCAATAAAAGCGTCGTTGGCTTTAGCATTGTCCATGGTGATGGTAAATATCTTCTCCGTGATATTCCAACCACTCAACAATTTAGAAAC
>JAOTJB010329184.1:0-13484 GCA_027123815.1 Erythroxylum minutifolium | reverse complement strand
TTTCGACTCCGATGTCTAAAAATTTCATGCTATATATCATTGGAAAGCTAGAAAAATAATCTAAAATTTCCAAGAAAGCAACTTCATCCAATTCAGCATAGATCAATCCAGATTTTCCACTTAAGTACAAAGACGAATTTTACATTCATCCACCAATGTACTGCACCCAATTCTCAACTTCATGAAATTTTGCGACTCTTAGAGACAGAATTGAAATTCAATTTCTTCATAAGAAATGTAGCCATATGTTTTTAGTGTAATCTAAGAAAAAAATCATCTTATTTGGATAACTAGAAAAAAAAGTTATGGCTACTAGACCAAAGCACACTCAGTGAACATTTTCCACATCACTACCACTTTTGTTTCTAAATCTTTCCTTATCACAACTCATACCAAGATCATCTTCTTTACTTCATGTTCAACTCCATATCATCTATAAAGATATTATAGTCTATGATTAATCGTGAACATCAATAATAGAACACACACACACACACACACACACACACACACATATATATACGTGTTCTTCATCACTTTAGCCCTAATTCTTCCCATTTCATAGTCTCTCACTACCAAAATCTCCAAAGCAAAACATGAACCTATCCACACTTCTCATGTACTGGTCAAAATTTTCTAAGAAAAGTTTCAGGGTCCAACATACGCTACAAGGGTGGTGCGCTAGGACAGTCAGTCAAACTCATTGCAAAAATTTTTTGAACATCACACACATATTTCAGAAAGCCAATAATCATTTTTGACCCAGTTTATTCATAAACATTTCCAATTGAAAAAGTCATTACATTTTAGAATTCCTTTATACAAATATAACAGTTGTGGAATACAGATCTTAGTATAAAAAGATGGAAGATATATGCAGATGCGAACTGATCATGACCTCTATCTCTTATCCGAAAGCAGTGGTTATACTTTAATTGGTCTAACTAGGTATCCCCAGAACATGAAAGACTAGGTATACTTTAATTGGAGCATCTCGATGGCTCACTCATATCACATAACACAAATAGTTCATAAATAATTCACATCATCACATAAGGCTGATCACTTTATTAATCATCAGATAACATCAAACATTGTCTTTGTTCACTTATTTCATATTTCACATTCAGATTCATTCAAAATATTTATTTCGATCATTTGAACATACATATCTAATGTATATGAAATGCACATATGACTCACTTTCAGTTATTACTTTATTGTGACCGAGTGCCTTTAACTGTCCCGTATCCATTGTAGATACCGGGCTCATTGATAATTGTCCCGTATCCGTTGGGAATACCAAGCTCATTATACATAGTAAGCCTTTAGCTCTTAATCACATTCTAACCTTTGAGCTCTTTTTCGATGACTACTCTGGTCACAACTACCTTTATCTGATTATGCATATCATATAATGAAATGCATCACATATTTTCAGTCAATCACTTGTGTTCAATTTTTCATATTCACATTCACATTTTTTCTCATACCTAAGTCCGGCATTCAACAATTAAGTTGAGAACACATTTCTTTCTCATTCACATTCAATGAAGCACTTCTAATACATTCGCATTTATCAAACTCCTAGGACTATTTATGTCCAAAATTGTATCAATCACATTCACATCATTAATAATTCGATACAAAAATTTAAAATAGAATAATCAATTAATGTGAGATCATCTAAGTAGACTCACAGTACGCTTTAGATTAGCATTTCTTCTATGATCCGGAAATGTCTGGACGCTGATGTTCAATCTTGTGTATCAACTTCACGCTATACCCATATTGTACACACGTTACTAGTTTTCACAATCATAAACATTCATTCATATACATATGAATATAGATAACGTATAATGCATGCTCAATTTGACTATTCCAGGTATGTTTCTTTAATCACATCTCTTGATTATTTAAACCTCATCATTTATGTATATGAAGGTTACACTTAGGTTTATAGCTCAATGAACTTGATTACTCTAATATCATAATTCAATCATTCATCATTTCTCTTCTAGCATTATACGATCATATAATATCCAAACTCATATTTATTCTTACTTAATACATATTACTCATCTTCTTTGAATCACATTATCATTCATAAGGTCACTTTCCTTCTTATAACGTCTCTAAATTTTCTAGATTTTTGTATACTTATTGTATAACAATCCTTTTTAAGTTATAACTTATATTTTCTCCCTAAAAATATCACACATTTAATCACTTAGTCCATCTTCAAACTAAATTCATTTCAAGCTTCATTTAAGCCTAAATGCATCATAGGAAAGTACCTTGCCATTTGTTATTTCAAACATCAAATAAATGATGAACAATTCACGTATAAGCCATTCTCATGATCGTAGATGACTTCCCACGATCATTGGTTTCATTAATAGAAAGTTTCTAGCACTTTAAATGCTTCCCACAATCGTGGATGCATTCCCACGGCCGTGGGTTATCAAAATATGAAACTTCTAGTTATAGTCTTCCATAGTTTCTTGCTTTTTCACTCCTACAAGTTACATCTAACATATCTTATGCTTAACTAATAATTTCTACTTCATTTCCAATTCATTCTTACCTCATTTCCAACTCAATATCAATCACAAACAATTCATACTCTATGGTTGATCATAAACATAAAAACAGAACATCAATGTGTACATACATTCATTAATGTTTCAGCTCACATTCAACTTCACTTTATCTCTAAATTATCACTTTATTTCTCCTCTTTTCAAGAACATAACTCATCATGTTTATCAACATAACTTTCACTTTCATTAGACACTTAATTCACAACTTGTAACATCTACATAATAACTCATCACTCATATTTTTCATACTCTCAAAATAGAACACAAACACATGTATTCATCCATCAATTTACTACACTCATCCCATACACAAATTAGGTCATATACACATCTTTTCTTTTATCAACTATCAACTCTCATTCAAACATAATTTCATTAATAATCATCCATAAAACAATACATAATCTATTATTTGTCATTATATGAAAACAGAACATCAATAATTATTCATGTCTTCATCAACATATCATCACTCTTCAATCACCATTTTTATGATCCTTAAATCTCAAAAACATCTTATATTAACTTATGAATTATTATTCATCATATATACAAAAGCAAGACATCTATATTCTCATTTTTTGCTCGCATTTCAACATATGTTCATCACCATTTTATGGTCTATCAACTTCTAACTATCATCAAAATATTTCTCTTTAACACCCCATAAGATCATCAAGATACTTACTTGTTTTAGCTCCCAAGCTTCTTCAACTCATATAAACCCTAGCTCTTAAAACATCATACGATCAACACCATTTTAGGAAGGAAAGGATGGGCTTTCATCATCAAAGTGGAGACAAGTAAATATTTAGAGTAGCTAGATAAAGGATGTTTCCAAAGCTTAACGTTGATGGTTGGAGAGAAGAGAGTATCATGTAGAGAAGAAAGAAGAGAAGAAAGAAATGAAGAAGATGAAAGCACTTAGCCAAATGAAAGACAAATTAAAGATGTCTTGCAAAATTGAAAGAAACGAGGGTGAGGTGTGTGGCAAGTGGCTTGACACTTGTCACTTGCCACATGTCCTCCTTTTGTGGTTCTTGCTTGGTCTCTTTTAATAACTAGTCCATTTGTCCTCCAATTTCTAATCCAATTGTCTCCCAATTTTCTATATCACTTGTCATTAAATCTAAATGTCACTTACCAATAATTTCTACTATTATTTGACACTTAATACTACTACCATTTATCAATTGTCTTGCCACTTGGCATTTTTCCTAGTCAATAAATACACATAAATATCATAAATTCTCCAAATTTTTACCAAAAATTCTAAATTAATATTTATACTCACCAAATCAATTCTTAAGAGATTTCATTCAATATTCACATCATAATCACTTTAATAAAAATCATTTATACCTGAAAAATGTCAAATGAGTACATGAAAAATCATTGTAATGTGTATAAAAATCAAATCCGCGTGTGTGTGTATGCTACTATTATGCATGAGCATGAAATGCATTTCCTATTTTCTCAACAATATTTTTCATGTACAATTATCTAGGATTCTAACCCTTAGTATGGGAAAACGGGATGTTATGTTCACTTTCCAAATTAAGCACTAGGTTGGTTTTCTTACACTATTTAAGTAATATCTCTAAGTTATGTAAACATAATTCAACATAATCACTAAACATAAAAAAAAGTCACTAATGTAATGTATCTAAACTAAAGAAACATTAAAGATCACTAGACAATTGTATTTATCGTTCTTATAGTCTCAAAAGGACTATAAGTACTAAAACTAGCTATATTTCTATATCTAATCTTACGAAACTGGATTCTTGACTTAAAGGAAAAGATTAATGAACTAACATTACTTAATTTTAAATTACAAACTAAAGCAATGAATAAGAATGAAGCAATCAATTTGATAATCAAAACCTAATTATGAAATCCATATAGAGACTTTACATGCTTGAATTTATTTTGAATTCAATGATTAACCCTGCTCTCCTGGACTAATATAAATTACAAAGTTACAACTATATTCTTTCTCAAGAAATACCCTTATCTTTAATTATATTTATTAAAATCTCTTCCTAATCAAAACCTATAAGAACACATTAACTTATTCTTTGAATTTTCTTAGTAGAATTAACTCTAACAGAGAAGATTTATATGGTTATATCTCTAAGATTCTATACAACTCTTACTATTCATACCATGATCTATTTATGCTTATGATTTCTTAATCTCTATAAATGAAATATGAAATTGAATCAAAATGATAGCATATTTTAATTTAACCACAATAAATAATCATGAATAATTCACAAAATAATTTAGGTTTTTCATTAAATCAAAGAATTAATGTGAATAATAGTTTTAAAGTTCATTCTATCTAGATCTGACTTAATTTAGTTCATATTAATGTAAAGAAATCCAACAAAAATAAGAAAGAAAATAAGATAAAAGAAATCATTCTCATGGATACTGATTTTAATCAAAGCTTCATAAATTCTTTATCTCTAAAGTTACCTCTTTCTTATCCCAAAATGCCATAATTCAACATTTTTTGTTTGCTCTCCCTTCCCTTATCCCTCTCTCTCTATCTAAACATAAAATCCTAAAATTTATATAAAAATTACGGCTGATATAGGACTAACATGAGTCTGCGTTACACCTATGTTGACTTAGTAACTTGATAATTAACTTCATATCGTGCATTAAAAGGTTAATCTTGAGAAAATAGGTCTAAAAGTTATTAACTTAAGTCTTTATTTAGGTCATTCTATTCATATGGAAAATTCTCAAAGAAATAAAATGAACTAGCAACTACAAAAAAGGAATATATATTAGAGAAGTGCTCTAAAGGCAATCGCCTTTAACACTTATTGTACAAATCTTTATGATTAATAAAGAGGCATTTTTGTTAATTTGATGTTCATGTTCTTTATGAATTGATAACGATCTTAAATTGAATTAATGAAGTCCTTGATACATTACATAACATAAAGGAAATCATGATGAGATCATGATAATAAGATTCCTATCATGTGTAATTATCTTAGCTTCTAAATTATCCCTAGTCATAGGATTAATAATACAGGACATTATTAATCTGAACATACTAGCACATATTATACTCCTTGATTTTATCAAGCAGTGGATCTCATAAGCTGTAAGTATGAGTTTTTTATAGTTACCATGTGGATGCTTACTACGGCTGACTTGCCACGAGCCAATCATATGGATAATCTATTATAGTGTCAATGATAGTTTCATCATAATAATGGTGCAAATATCCTTAAACTTAAGGTGCTCAAGGATATCTTAGATATTGATCCTGTACTTTTACTCCATTCCTCGTTGCCTCTTGGAGGTTGCTCATAGGGTGGTGATTGGGTACAACTTGAGGTATTCGAAGGTAATTGAGTAGCCAATAACGGATTCACCACTCTTGATAGAAGGAGATGATACCCACGGCCTCTTGTCGAGGTCATTACTTAGAAATCCTTGGCCAAAGTGGAAATGTCATGAAGATAGTCTTCAGTGACATATCCAATTAAGTAATGAGCCTTGGGGACAAGAACTAACATCACTTGTGCTATATGTAACGTAGTCAGTCTAGTGGAAGTTGACACTTTAACCATACTTTGAACCAAGTGGGGTATATATGATGAAAGGACAAATTACACGGGAACATTGTCTATGGAAGTGTTCATAGTCAAACCACTGACTTTTCAGTCAATTGGGGGTTATGATGTGTTTCTAGATACTGCTCATGACTTGCTTGAATTAAGTGCTAATTCAAGTGGCGAACATAACTGGGAACCTAATGAGTCACACGCATTAAAGATGCGAAGAATGAGTAAAATGAGTTTGGATAGTGATCTATGATATGAGAGAATGTTTCAAGATTGTAACGTGAAACGTTGCAAAGGGACGAAAGAAAGCAAGTGTTGCATGGCTGCTAGCTTAGAAAGTTTCCAGATTTCCAGCAAACGTTTCAAGCTAAATTAAATGGCATTCATGGCCACTTAATTCCCATTATTCCTCCAATCATTGTGGGGGTTAGAGGTTTTAGGCTTTGGTCTTCATGTAGATATCATTAGAGACATCCTCCTTTGGGCTTCGTGGTTTACAACAACCCGAAGAGGTGAAGATAATGAAGAACAAAGGAGTTAGAAAGGTACACATACTAAATTAATGTTTTGATTTGCTACATGTATTGGTACATGTTTGATTATGTATTTTCTAGGTTTCGTTTTATTTTTCACTGTGTATGTTCTAATTTGTGATGCATGTGATACATAATCGAAACCCTACAGTGGTATCAGAGTCATCTTATGCTTATTAGATGTAGTTTCTATTATATGTGCAATAGGATTGCATGGTTGTCACAACTGTGGGTCTGTTCTTAGAAAATTCAAAATTAAATTATGAAAAAAATTTAATGATTTTCTTACATGGATATGTTCATGAATGTTAGTATATGGTTTTAATGATTGAAAATTGATTTCAAAGAGATTGAAGTATTTATTTTTGAATTTCTAACAATATGCTAGAAAACTATTTTCTGTTAAACATATGTTGTTGGTTGGCTAAACTAATGAGTGTTAACATGTTTTTCATGGAATTTGGTTATGGAAATTTTCTGTAAACATGTTTAGAATGTCTTTACTCCTCTGTAATTTTTCCAGAATTTATTACAATTTCTTTAATAAATTTTCAAATAGTAATCAAATCTGGTCGGTTTTGAATAAATCGATGGTCTGCTTTGTTTGATAATTTTGTATGTTTATGTCTAAGTTCCAGAAACTTAAAAATTATTTTTATGTAATAAAAATATCTTATTTTGATGAATGAAGCATGCCAAAATTATTTTACTCAAGTTAAGATTTCTAGAAAAAATTTTAGATGTCAAATTTGTCATTTTTAGCATCTAAATGGTGTTTCAGCTATCTTGATAATTTTTGAGTGATTCACAAATTATTTTGATGAACTTGAAACAAGCTAGAAATGCATGGAATGATGATTTGATGTTTTGTAAATTTTGGGAAATCTTGGAAACTTATTTTTGAATTAATTTAAGTTGAGCATTATTTTATAGTAAGACTGGAAATTGGCATGTGAAACAAAATTAAATGTTTAATTTTGACATCAAATAAACAACTTTAAGGTGAATTAATTTTGAATTAATTTCTAGAATTAAGAGTTTAATTTAATTTTATTAATATTAAATTCTAAACCAAAATGACATGCAAGATTAAATTTAGCCAAGGTAACACTTAGGATGAAATTTGATTCAAGAGTTGATTTCAACTTGTAAAATGTAGGATTCATAACTTGTCACAAAGAATTTTGATGTATTTAATTTTATACATTAGAGGATGCATGTTAGAAGTATGAGTGGGCTTGCGTGATTGACGGTTATGGACCTAAGCCTAATATGATTAGGGTGTCCATATCATGCCATATAGTTATAGTAACTATGTGTGTGTGTGTGTGTGTGTGTCGTGTGTGTGTGTGTGTGTGTGTGTGTGCGTGTGTGCGTGTGTGTGTGTGTGTGATATATATATGACCATCCTAATTAGATGAGACCTAAGTAGAAACCCCTCATTTGGAATATTAAAACTAACACCTTCTATTAATATGGTAAGAACCAGAGTTCTTTTAGAGTTAGGGTTGTTGGGCAAACCCAAATCCACTTTACACGAATATGTTCGAACCATGGAAATAAGGTTTTTGGATTAATCGATTTAACTAGAAGCACTGATTTGTTGGGCAACCCCAAGGTCAACGTGGACAGAGACAAAGTTGGGTAGTGAATATAAGATGTACATGCATCAAGATTTGATAGCCCAATGTGTGTGTACACATCAACAGTTGATAGCACTAAATTAAATAGTTGTATTATAAATGCAATTAGCATTACCGATACGTATCAATTAACCTAGGGTGGCTTATTGGGCAAACCTAAGGTCATTCCTAGAGATATTAGATATCGACCTACTAGGAGAACTTCTATACAAGTTCTCTCGGATTCATATTAAGGGTTACGAATTCATGAGAAAATAGTCGGAGCCATAATGCGTGTTAGTAAAGTCTTAATTGACATGCATTTACGTACATTCTAAAACCTTTTCTCTCTTTGACATTAGGTTCTAATAATTGACACCATGACCATTAGTGTGAACCTACGCTCACTTATAGAAGCCAATAAGTTTACTGAACCAAACTTCCTAAACTAGCTTAGGAACCTGAGAATAGTTCTCAAGTTAGAGAAACTAGGCCACGTCCTAGAAGAACCACTTCTCGATCCCCATGCTATTGAAGTTTTTGACAATGATTAGAATTCGTATAGAAAGCTTCTCGATGATAATGAAATTGTTAGCTATATAATGCTTTCCATTATGTCACTGAATTTACAAAAACAATATGAAGCTATGGATGATCATACCATAGTTTATCATCTGAGGGAATTGTTTGATAAGCAAACTAGGTCTGAAAGGTTCAAGACCTCAAGGTTGCTCTTCCGCTCCAAGATGGCTAAGGGGACATCTCCAGTGAAATATGGACTAAAGATGAATGGCTATATTGAGAGGTCAAACTCCTTGGGTTTCCTGATTGATCATGAATTAAGTATTGACTTAATTCTGACTAGTTTTACTAATAGTTATTCACAATTTATGCTTAACTATAAGATGAACTAGATATCCACAAGATTCCTAAATTGATCAACTTGCTTAAAATAGTTAAGTCATCTGTCAGGAAGGACAGTAAGGCTATGATTCTAGTGGACTCCTCTGGTTTGAGGAGGAAGAACCAAAAGAAAAAGAAGTCCACTAGGCCTAAGGGAGGTGTGGCTAAGAAGAAAGCTAACGAGACTGACCCTAAGGGAACATGCTTCCACTATGGCAAGGATGGCCATTGGAAGAGGAACTGTAAGGCCTATCTAGAATCACTAAAGCAGAAGAAGGCATCAAATGCCCATCTACTTCAGGTATGTTTGATATTGATATTAATACTGTTTCTAATAATAACATATGGGTATTGGATACCAGTTGTGGTTCACACATATGTACTGATATACAGGGCCTCAGGAACAGTATACAACTCAACAAGGGAGAGTCAAACCTGCGCGTGGGCAATGAAGCAATAGTTGCTACATTATCTATAGGAACTTATGTATTGACACACCTCAGTGGGCTTGTAATAAAATTGGATGATTGTTTTTATGTACCTGTATTGACTAAGAATATTATTTCAGTTTCTAGTCTTAATAAAGCTAGTTTCCATTTAAATTTTAGTAACGATGGTTATTTTATTAGTTTGAATAGAATGCTTTATACTATAGGTACATTATACAATAGCATATGTATATTAGATGTATCCAATCCAGTTTTAAATATCAATGACAATAAAAGACCAAACCAAGATAATATGAAATCATCATACTTATAACATTGTCGCCTTAGCCATATAAGTGAGAGATGCATGACAAAATTACACAAGTGTGGTATTTTAAGGTCATTTGATTATGAATCATATAACATATGTAAATTTTGCTTATTAGGTAGGATGACAAAGTTACCCTTTAAGGGAAAAAGTGAACGAGCTATTGGGCTATTGGACTTAATACATTCAGATGTATGTGATCTGATGTCCATATATGCCAAAAGTGGTTTCATATACTTCATTAATTTTATCAATGATTATTCACGAAATGGGTATATGTATCTTATGAGATACAAATCTGAGGCCTTTGAAAAGTTTAAAAAATTCTGAAATGAGGTAGAGAAGTAGCTAGGTAGAAGTATTAAAACATTTCGATCTAATCGAGGTGGTGAAAGCCAAGAGTTTATAAATGATAATGGGATAGTATCCCAGTGGACTCCGTCTTACACGCCGCAACATAATGGTATGGCAAAAAGGAGAAACCGAACCTTGTTGAACATGGTGAGGTCAATGATGGCTTTAGCAGATCTGCCAAAATCCTATTGGGGATATGCACTCGATATTGTTGTTTATGTGTTAAACAGAGTTCCTTCAAAGTCAGTTGATATTACTCCATATGAGATATGGACTAACAAGAAACCCTATTTTCTCATATGAAAGTTTGATGTCTGGCTTATATGACTCAGTCAAATAAGCTAGAAGTTAAATCTGACAAGTGTCTGTTTGTAGGATATCCTAAAGAAATGATAGGATATCAACTCTACAATAGTTTGGAAAAAAAATTGTTTTCTTCAAAGCAAGCTGTCTTTTTAGAGAAAGAATTTCTTCTAAAAGAAGACAATGGGAGCAAAATAAAACTTGTGGAAGTTTAAGATGCTCAAATAGATACAGATCAACTGCTAGAACCTGAAACTGTTATTCATAATAATGAAAAAATAGTTCAACCTTTTGAAATACAAGAAGTTTATAGGCCAAGTAGAATACATCATGTTCTAAAGGGATATGGATTTCTCATAAGTGAACATAATAACATGTTGCTCATAAAAGAGGATAAGCCTAGAACCTATGTAAAAGTTCTAAAGAGTTCAGAATCTAACAAATAGCTTCAATCCATGAAATGCGAAATGGATTCCATGTATGAAAACTAAGTATGGACTTTGGTTGATCCACCCAAAGGGATTAAACTCATAGGGTGCAAATGGGTTTTCAAGAAGAAAACCAACATAGAGGATAATGTAGTTACCTATAAAACTATTCTTATAGCTAAAGGTTATTGTCGAAAACAAGGAGTTAACTATGATGAAATATTTAGCTCGATAACCATGTTTAAATCCATTAGGATACTCTTGGCCATTGTTGCACGTTATGATTACGAGATACAAAAAATAGATGTGAAAATAGCTTTCCTTAATGGAAACCTAACTGAGGATGTGTACATAACACAACCTGATGGTTTCATATCTAAAGATTGCGAAAAGGTATGCAAGTTTCAAAAAATCCATTTATCAATTGAAGCAAGAATCCAACAATTGGAATATCCGATTTGGTGAGACAATCAACGGGTTTGATTTCTCAAAAAATCCAAATAGACCTTATGTGTATAAGAAGCTTAGTGAGAGTGTAATCATATTCCTTGAGTTCTATGTAGATGACATACTACTAATAGAAAATGATGTCTTAGCTTTATAATCAGTCAAAATTTGGTTGTCTAATAATTTCTCCATAAAAGACCTTAGAGAAGTAACTTATATTTTGGGGATAAGAATTTATAGAAATAGATCTAAGAAGCTGTTTGGTCCTTCTCAGTCTACATACATAGACAAATGCTAACTCAAATTACTGGCAACCTCAATCTCCTGAGCCGGTATCACATGTGTAGGATCTGATCGATATCGTCAGAGCATACTCACATGGAAGACATTATGCAACTGTGACATCTCATTCGGTAAGGCTAGCTTGTAGGCCAAAGGTCCTATCCTCTCGATGATCTCATAAGGACCAATGTACCTAGGGCTCAACTTGCCCTTCTTACCGAATCTCAATACACCTCTCCACGGTGACACTCGTAGGAAGACTCTATCTCCTACACTATACTCCATATCTCTCCGGTGCTGATCCACATAACTCTTCTGTCTATCCTGAGCCGCTTTTATTCGACTCCGGATCAACTTCACCTTATCCACTGTATCCTGAATCAACTCCGGGCCCTCAATCATTCTCATACCCTCTTCATCCCAATACAGAGGCGATCGACACTTCCTTCCATACAATGCCTCATATGGTGCCATCCCGATGCTACTATGATAATGATTGTTATAAGAAAATTCAATCAGAGCTATGTATTGATCCCAAACTCCTCTGAACTCTAATACACAAGCTCTGAGCATATCCTCAACAGTCTCAATTGTCCTCTCACTCTGCCCATCTGTCTGAGGATGAAATGCTGTACTGAAATTCAACTTAGTACCCATAGCGGACTGCAAACTCTTCCAGAACCTCGAAGTAAATATGGGGTCCCTGTCTGACACAATAGACACTAGGACCCCGTTCAGTCTCACTATCTCTGTAACATACTTCTAGGGCAGCTGATCAAGTGTATTATTCTCCCTTACTGGCAAGAAATGGGCTGATTTAGTTAACCGGTCCATTATGACCTAGATAGCATCATACTGCCTCGGAGTCTTAGGCAACCCCATGATAAAATCCATAGTGATTCATTCCCATTTTCACTCGGGAATAGGCAACAAATGGAGCTTCCCCACTGGAGCCTGGTGCTCAGCTTTAACTTGCTGGCATGTCATATACCGAGATACATACTCTGCCACCTGTTTCTTCATTCCATGCCACCAGAAGTGTTGCTTAAGTGTGTTATACATCTTGGTAGTACCAGGATGTATAGCATATGTGGCCATATGAGCTTCCTCTAGAATCTCCTTCCTTAAATCATCCACATTAGGCACACATAATCTATTTCAACCATAATGTCTCATCCCTCACTTCAAGCTCAGAATCCGGATCTGCCTTCACTTTCTCCATAAGCTTCACCATGACAGGATCTTTATCCTGGACTTTCCTGATTCTATCATGTAGCATAGGTCTGAGTTTCAAAGTAGCTATTAAAGCTCCATCCTGCTCCAGATTCAACTCTACATTTAAAGCTCTTAAATATATCAAGTTAGGTAACCTCAATACCTGAATCTGAGCTGCACTGATATGAGACTTCCTGCTCAAAGCATTTGCCACCACATTAGCCTTCCCTGGGTGGTACTCAATGGTGCAGTCATAATCCTTCAGCAGCTCAATCCACCTCCTCTGTCTCAGATTCAACTCCCTCTGACTCAGTAAGTATTTCAGGCTCTTATGATCAGTGAAGATCTGAAAAGTCTCACCATATAGATAGTGTCTCCAGATCTTCAAAGCAAAGACCACTGCAGCCAACTCTAAATCATGCACTGGGTAATTTACCTCGTG
>JAOTJB010329170.1:0-13485 GCA_027123815.1 Erythroxylum minutifolium | reverse complement strand
AAATTGAAAGACTAATAATGAACAATAAACAATACCAAAGTGTAGAAAATTAGAACTCAAGAATCTAAAGATTAGAGATTACTTTTTCTTTATTTTGTCTCCCTCCTATTTTATTAATCGAATAGTGTCTAACCTAAGATTTTTTACTGTATTTATTACCCTATCTCAAGTTGTAATTAATTGTCCCTAATCAAATTAAATGGAATCAATTGAATGATCTCTCAACCTCAATCACTCCACTAATTTCACTAGTTTTTAAACTATCCTATGGGTGATCAATTAAATTAATCGAGATCTCTCTTCTAACTAATCAATTAACGTGATGATTGTAAGTCTATATGCTGCCAACTCTCATTGTACAATCCTACACAAATAATCTTACTCTCTCTCTCGATTTATTACAAGATAGAAATAAAATCAACAATCATCAAAGACACTTTCATTTAATTCAATAAAATACGAGTTTAACAAAAATAGTCCAAAAGCAATCCCTAAAACTAAATCAACCAATCATGATCTCCATAACATCATCAACACACAAATAATTCATCTTACAAAGATTAGAAGAAAGAAAAACACAAAAAATTGAATAAAGGAAACTTCTTTTCTTCTTTGCCAAAATTTGGAATTTTTGATGTTGATGTGCTATTTTCCCCAATCTTGATGATAATCCTTGAATCTTCACCTTCCTCAAGGCTCAAAACTTGTATTCTTCACTTAAGGAGGTACTTTCTACAAAAGGATTTTTTTTCCTTCATCATGGAGGCTTAATTCTCTTTTAATATTCCAAAAATCCTATGTCTAATGAAGCCCCTCAAAATATCTCAAATTATGATTCCCATAATCTTGGGAATTGGTATGACTCCCACGATCGTGGTAATTTGCAACAGAAAGTCTCCTCTTCTCTTCTCCTCTTTAATCTCTAGCTCAATCTCTCAGTTGCTCAATCTTCCTTCCTATATAAAAATAATCAATCCTTACCCTAAATTAACATCAAACATAAAAGAAAAACAATGGAAATCAAACTAAATTAAAACATACAAAATGAATCCTAAACTACAACAATAATCAACAATTATATAAGAAACACATGCCAATTACTTAGAAAACCACAGACTAATGCATAACTATCAACATCCCCACACTTAAATCTTTGCTTGTCCTTAAGCAAAATAAATATAACCAATCAATTCTATCACTTCATTCTCACAAAGATCAAAGCATATAATTCCTCAAATTTAAGCCAACTTCAATATCAAGTTACTCCACATATCATGACTAGTTTTTCATTAGCGTACATAAGCAAACTCAACAATTGGCACCATCACTCAAAGATACGTATAGATGCAAAATGAATCTTCCTCATAGTTTTCACTCATTTATCTCAAGTGTTTGATAGTTAGTGTCTCGCTCAAACTTCCTATAGAAAACTACACTCCTATAGGCTTGCTAATACACCAATTCTCCTCTACAATGATTGCACAGATAAATAGATCAAAATGACTTATTTAGGTTTGTAACGTGGTAAGGGTTAAGGTGGTTAAAGAGGGAAAAATGTTAACATAGGCATTCATAAAGTAAAAAGTGGATAAAATGGTATAACAACATATAACTCTGAGATACACAAATGTAACTAATATTCTGCACTTATAGATGCTACTCACTTGTTCGTCCTTTTCCTTTTCTTTCCTTTTCCTTTTTAACATTTTTTTCTTTTTTCTTAATACATGGAAGAACTATGAATTAAAATAGGAGAATATACACTGTAATTCACAAGTAGAAGTGTCCTCAAATTATCTCGGTAAAATTTTTACAACGATCCCAACTAATGTATTACTTAATACTCAACTAAGCTTGTGAATGGGTAAGTTAATCAGGTTTAATGTAAGGCCCCAAAAGATACCCTAGTTGAAACGATACATGTTTATGAAAGTAGATGTGAGATAGGAGTTAAAATTATTCTATGATTTGAATATGAAAGGTATATAACTTGAATTTTGGTATTGATGGACTATAGTTAGTAAATTGGAATTAATTGATACCATTAGAGAATTAAGGTATTTAAATGTATATTTGGACTAGGGAAATTATCAAGTGAGAAGTTAAGTTGGTACATGGAAATTATAATGACTAAGCCTATAAATTAGTTACATTTGGGATAGCTAATACATTAACATTTGGCATCATTTAATGTGTGACATTTGGCAGCATAATATGAAGAAAAGTGACCTAGTTAAAGTGTCATGAATGGCAACTTAAATGGTGGGCACATGGGGTTCATACCTTGGTGTTAAGTGGCATCTTAAGCTAGTGACACCTAGCTGGTGATGAAGCATGTTTCTGCTGGAGTAATTCCAGCTTTCTTCATTCTTGTTTTGCTCTCCATCGAAACCTCCCATCTTCTCTCAATTTTTGGACTTCTACTAGGGTTTGGATCATTAACACTAGGAAGCTTTATAAGTTATTACATTATGAAGTAGGTCTTGTGATTCTATGTATTATTACTTCGTTGATGCTGAAAGTTGCACATTAAACTTAGGTATATGCTAGTTGTTTGGAAGCTTGGTTTAGTTGGATTCTTTGAGTTAAATTTAAAGTTTAGTGAGGTAAGTGAGTACTAAACTTGGCATCATGATATAACATGTATTGTTTGATGTTTGACGTGGATAAAATGTGTACTGAATTAGTGAAGAATTGTGGTTAGAAACTTGACACATGCTGGATACTAGGTAAAAAGAGTGGCTCCACTAAACAAGTATTAGTATATTAGCCATATTTTTACATGTAGACATCAAAATGGGACGATTTTAAATTCAGATTAAACTAGAAACATATATATATATATACAACTTTCATGAAGTAATAGAATTTTATTTCTATCACTAAGAGTTTTGAAATTTGTCTTGAAGTTGAGTTCTCGTTGCAGTCCACGTTTGAGAATAGTCTGTGGTATTTTGGGTATAACTCTCAGAATAATGAACCAAATTGTATTAACTTTATTTCGTTTGAAACTTAATACATAGAGGAACATTGTTTAGAAGAACATATTGTCCAAAATTTCAATTAATAGGTCAGACTGACCATAAAAAAATAATCTAAAAACCTGTCCGTGAAAGTAGCTGCTTAAAGATTTTTGGTCACTTATCCCATAATTGTGGGAAATGGTTAGAAAGGTGAAAAAATGAGATTTTGTGCAATTGGTGAATTGTATAAGGTTAATTTAATTTATTTGGTACAATAGGACTTAAATGTACTTGTTTAAGGTATGTTTGAACTTAAATTGTTATTTTACGTAATTGAGAAATAGTTAGTTTGATTATGCATTATTAATTGAGATGATAATGTAAAAGATGTATGGTTTACAATGTTAATTTGCTTGGTGTGATCACAATTGAATGAGTTCCAAAGACTTACGTATTATGAATTAGATATGGATGTTTGTGAATTAGAAATTTCTGCGATAATATTGCGATAATTCTGAACCATCAATTGTTCGAGTAGTTTAATAGTTGGGATTATGATGAAAGTGTTTTCTATTTGTGTGAATATACATAATTTGTAATGACTCACTACCTCTATTAATGCATTATTTCACATGCTTGTAATTGTATGACATGTTAGTTTGTTTGAAAATCAGTGAATATGTCAAGTTGAACAAAATGGAATAAAGTGGTATGTGTTGTAATATATTCCTCATATGAAAATTTTGAAATGCACCTGTTTTATTTTAAAACTGTTAAGTCCTAGTCGTAGTTAAATAGGCATGCTTAGAAGGGTTTGTAGCTGCTCCTGTTACTGACACTTCATTGTCTCCTATTATTGACACTTCGGTGTCTCCTATTATTGAGACATAAGTCTTTCCTATTTTGTGATACCGACCATGGTACCTCCCGTATTAGTCCCATTACCCACTTCTATATAAAGGATTAGCAAACTAACTTGTTTTGTATTCTATTAGATGCTCAATTATGATATAAATAAGCTTTGATCTAAAACATCTGAGCTATGTTCTAAAATCAGCAAATTCTGTTTTGCTATAAATAAGTTTTTTTATGATATTATAATATTCAATTTTGAAATTGGTGAGTTTTGCACTGAAGCATATATGTAACCTGTTTTGATATGTTATGTTTTGTTTTGAGATTTATGATATTTTGGTTCGGTTTGAAAATGGATAAGTAAACACTCCTAGTAATCTTATGTGATTTTAAATATTTGAATGTTTGGATGACTATTTGAAACAATTGCCAGCTTATATCCTGTTTAGTTTATTTTCTACTAAGCTTTATATTTAGCACGGTGGTTTTACCCCGTGTAGGTTCAGATAGGAGGGTTTGAAGACTAGCACAATAACAACCACAGTGGCTAACAAAGAATGTGTTTTGTTTTGGCATTGTATGTTTGGGTTGTATGTAATAATATGAGACGTGATGTATTTTGTTAAAAGTTTATAAATATTGTAATACAGAATGTATTTGAACTTTAGATATGTACTGTTTTGTTTAAAGGTTTGTAATATAATAACTTTCATTTAGGATGTTTCTGTAATTGAAGCATGTATTCGAATAAATTCAGTGTGCTAGTTAAATTTTGTTTAAAGTCGTATATGTATGGAAGGTAATGATTGGTTGTTTGAATTTTTACAATGCTTTGTATTGCTTTGATATGTTTAAGTCCTATCTTAGGTAACATCCGCATATCCTTCTAGGTGGTAATTGGGTGATACATCGTTTTGTATTAGAGCATGGTTTAGGTGATTCTGGTGTAATCAGTGCTTAACTTTTACTTTTACTTGGATATTGTGTTTTGGCCTAATGTGGTTTATCCCATGTTTTAGTTACAGGACTAAAGTGGACATATCTCATGAAGTTGTTGATAAGGTTATTGAGGGTAATAATCTTGATTGATCTTGTCCATCTATCTCTGGACCCTTTGGTGTTAATCGAGGTGAAGTTGAGATCCCACCTCCTCTTCTAGCTTAGGGAGAGGCTTTAGTTAAGTTATCGCTGGACATGATGACATTACTACACTGTATGACCACACCAAAGGCTTCAATTGATCAATTATAGAAGTATGGAGCTAAGCAATTTATTGAGTCATCTTTAGAGGAATCTAAAAGAGCTGAGTTCTGGATAGAGAAAGTAAAGAGGGTTTAAATGAAATCAACATGTCTGCTAGATCAAATGCTGCACTGTACTGTCTCTCTTCATCAAGGAGCAACCTATTAGTAGTGGAAGTTCGTTTTGAGCAACACTCAGCTATCGGTGCTTTTGACTTGGGATTTCTTTACCCAAAAGTTTAAAGCTAAGTGTGTTATAGAGGCTTGTAAAAAGGAAAAGTGAAAGTAGTTTCTAAACTTGAAGTAGCAAAATCTGTCTGATATTAACTACGACAGAGAATTTAATCAGCTCAGTAAGTATGTACTTGAACCAGTACTTACTAAGGAGTTTCAATGTCATCAGTTCGAGGATGGTTTGAATGATTCAGTCATAGAGCATCTTGCAGCATTTGCTTTACTGTAGCAAGTAAATTACCATTAGCTGGTGCAAGTTGCTATAAAAATAGAGAGGCAAAAGATGGTGAAGAGAGAAAGGGCTTACCGAAGGGGCTTTCTTCTGCACCGAAATTTACTCAGAGATTTGCAGCTAGGGGAAGGAGACAAAATTTTCCCTCATTAACTGCTCTGATAGGGGTTCCTCAGTAGGATGAGGTTTTGGTGCTCCAGAGTGTCCTCATTGTTCTAGACATCATTGGGGTACTTATTGGAGAACTACGAGTGCATGTTTTGGATGTGACGATACTGAGCATCTAATAGCGAACTGTCCTATGAGACAGTCTCAGACATCACAAGCTAGTAGGGAGGTCTCTCATATATCTACTGGAATCAGAGGACGAGGTAGAGGTCAAGGAGGATCTGGTTAGAACAAACCTAATATAAGTACCCATTCAAAAATTGTTGATCTACCAGTTGTGCCTTCTGCTTCGACTAGAGATTATACAATAAAAACTCGTGTGGATCAAGATGCACCTCAAGTCATTGCTAGTATTGTTTCTCTCTTTGATTCTGAAATGCATACTTTGATTGATCCTGGATCTACTTATTACTATATCTGTGTTAGAGAAATGTCTGATAAGGAGATGCCTATAGATCGGTTAAAGTATGACATTAATGTAACCATTCCTCTAGGTAGTAATGTGTTGGTTAATCAGGTGTTTAGGAATTGTCCTATGATGATCCAACGAAATGAATATGTAGCATATCTTATTAGATTGCCTTTCCATGGATTTGATTTGATTATGGGTATGGATTGGTTATCCAAGCATTAGGCAGTGGTTGATTGTAATCCTAAGATAGTTGTGTTTAGGAAGCTTAATCAGCCTAAAATAGTATTGTATGGCATCCACACTAGTTCTTTAGCTAATATGGTATTTACTATGCAAGCTCGAAAGCTCCTCGAGAAGGGATGTGAAGCTTATTTAATTTTTTTGTTTGATTCTAAAAAGGAGGTGGTAAATTGCTAGATATTTTGGTGGTGAATGAATTTCCGAATATGTTTCCTGAGGAATTAACTGGACTCCCTTTTGAAAGAGAAGTGGAGTTATCTATTGAAGTCATGTAAGGCATTGTTCCTATATCCAAAGCACCATATAGGCTGGCTCCTACTGAATTGAAGGAGTTATAGGTGTAGTTGTGAGAGCTTCTCGATAAGTGATTGATTTAACCCAGTATCTCATTGTAGGGAGCACCAGTCTTGTTTGTTAAGAAAAAGGATGGTGCACTACAAATGTGCATTGATTACAGGAAATTAAATAGAGTTATAGTGAAGAACAAACATCCATTGCCAAAGATTGAAGACTTGTTTGATCAGTAGAAAGATGCAGGAGTGTTTTCAAAAATAAATCTACAATTGGGGTATTATCAGCATCGGGTAAAGGATATGGATATACCGAAGACTGCATTGAGGACCTATTATAGACATTATAAATTTTTGTTATTTCCATTCAGGTTAACTAATGCTCTAACAGCATTTATGGATATGATGAATAGAGTATTCCGGCCTTATTTAGACCAACTTATTGTAGTGTTTATAGATGATATCCTGGTCTATTCTAAAAAATGAACATGATCATACTGAGCATCTCTGAATTGTGTTACAGACCACACGGGAAAAATAGTTATATGCTAAGCTGAGCAAGTTTGAATTTTAGCTTCAAAAGGTATCTTTTCTAGGATATGTTGTCTCTTATCAAGGGATTAGAGTTGATCCTAGTAAGATAAAAGCAATTGTTAACTGGAAGCCAACATGGAATGTGACAGAAGTGAGAAGTTTTCTTGGTTTGGCTGGTTACTATTGCCTATTTGGGAAGGGGTTCTCGATGATAGCATCCCCTTTAACTAAAATGTTACAGAAAGGAGTGAAGTATGAATAGTCTGATAGATGTCAGAATAGTTTTCATCAACTGAAAAGTATGCTTACTGAAGCTCTTATATTGTCTTAACCTACTTCTTGTAAGGAGTATGCTATGTTTAGTGACTCATCTAGAAATGGTTTAGGTTGTGATTTGATGCAGGATTGAAATGTAGTTGCTTATGCCTCTAGGAAACTAAAGCCACATGAACAAAATTACCCTACATATGATCTGGAGCTCGTAATAGTAGTGTTTGCCTTGAAAATTTGGCGGCACTACTTGTATAATGAAAGTTGTAGAATTTTCACATATCATAATAGTCTAAAGTATCTGCTTACCTAGAAAGAACTCAATATAAGATAACGACGTTAGTTGGAATTATTTAAAGACTATGATTGTATTATGGAATACCATCTGGGTAAGGCTAATGTCATGGTTGATGCCATAGGTCGGAAGATAATTTCAACATTGTTAGTGTAGCATGGTGAATGGGAACTTGTATTTGAAGGAGCTTTAATAGATCAGTTGAAAATTAGGCCTACCTTAAGGCAAGAAATTTGTGATGCTCAAAGAATTGATGATAAGTTGCAACAATTTATCTTGACTACTCGGGAAGGTTAACAACCTGACTTTTCTGTGAAAGGAGATAATGATTTATATTATAAAGATCAGTTGTGTGTGCCAGCTAATGATGAACTAAAAAATAAGTTGTTATTTGAGGCTCATAATACTATTTTCACTATGCATCCTGGTGGACGTAAGATGTATCAAGATCTGAAGCAGCATTACTAGTGGTCTGGTATGAAACGAGATGTTCTAGATTAACAAGTAAAGTGTTTGACATGTTAACAAGTTAAAGCTAAGCATCAGGTTCCATCTAGTTTGTTACATCCTATTTTTATGGAAATGAGATAACATTACTATGGATTTTGTCACTAAACTTCCTCTTACTCAAAAGAAGCATGATGTTGTATAGGTGATTGTGGATAAGTTCACCAAGTCTGCCTATTTTTTTGTCTGTTCGTCCTGACTATTCTTTAGATAGGCTTGTGGACTTATATGTGAATGAAATAAGGAGACTGCACGGACTACTGATATCTATTATTTTTTATCGTGATCCTTGATTTACTTCAAGATTATGGAAAAGTTTGCAAAAGGCTTTTCGTACTCAAGTTAAGTTTAGTACTACTTTCCATCCCCAGACAGATGGAGAATCTGAACGGTTTATCTAGATATTAAAAGATATGCTTTTGGGTTGTGTGTTAGAGTTTCCAGGAAGTTCGAATAAATATCTGGCTCTAATGGAGTTTGCTTGCAACAATAATTATCAGACTAGCATTGGCATGGCACCTTATGAAGTACTGTATGGTAGAAGGTCTAAATCCCAATGTGTTAGATTGAATTGAGTGAAAACAAGATGATCGAGCTTGATATTATGAAAGATATTAAAGAAAAAGTTTAGGTAATCTAAAAAAGAAGGATATTAAATATCAAGTAGGTGATAAGGTGTTCTTGAAAGTGTCACCGTGGAAGAATATACCTCGATTTGGTAAGAAAGGTAAGCCCAATTCGGCATACATTGGTCCATATTAGATTCTTAAAAGAATCGAACCAGTAGCTTATGAATTAGCTCTTCTTGAAGAATTAGCCAAGTTATATGATGTAATTCATGTTTCCATGTTGAGAAGATATTGGCATAATGATACACATAGGATTCCTATGCAAGAAATTCAAGTTCAGCTGGATTTGTCTTATGAAGAAGGGCCTGTGTCTATATTAGCTAGAGAAGTCAGATAACTCAGGAACAAGCAAGTACCTTTGGTGAAAGTATTATAGAAACACGATGGACTTGAAGAAGCAACATGGGAACCAAAAGAAACCATAAGAGCTTAGTATCCTTGTCGGACCTCATTTTCAAAGTCCAACTTTTGCAGAAAATCATAAGACTTGAGCTATTTCCAATAGAGAACACCTTAATCATTATCAGTTCATCTTCTCGCTCTGATCATTTCAACCTGAATACCTCAAGGAACAACATTGGTGAGTCCACACTTTACATATGTACATGCTTCGGGGCTATTAGCATAACTTTTTCTATATGCATCCAATTTAGGGTTTCTTTAGATAGTTTGATAGAGGACTTCAAGAGCTATGACTTTTATTAAGACCTAAAAGACCAATTGTATCTTCAGAAGGGTCGAAAATAGGGTAGAAGATAAACCGTGAACAGTAACATAGAAGAAGTTGTGAACAGTGACACAGACGAAGTCTGTGAACAGTAATACAAAAGAAGTCATGAACAGTAACACAAACGAAGTCTATGAACAGTAACACAGATGAAGTCTGCGAACAGTAACACAGACGAAGTCTGTGAACAGTAACACAGACAAAGTTCTTCAACCAACATAACTTCTTGACTCCTTCTTATAATCCTTGGCCTATGATCTGTGTTCTATCCTCTGTAGTTGACTTTTATCTTCTATGTTGACCACTTATCATCCGTGGTCTATCCTCTGTGTTCTATCTTCTGTAGTGGACTTTTATCTTCTGTGTTGACCACTTATCGTCTGTGGTCTATCCTCTATGTTCTACCCTCTGAGAAGCGATTTTGATTTGTTTTATCAATTCTTTTAAAATTTTCTTTATTATTGGAAATGTATTTATTAATAATTTTTATTGTTGATTTAAGAAAACGTTGTATATTGATACGCGAAATTGTGATGGTACCCGGTAGACCATCCTCGTGAAGAGAGATCAAAAAAGGGCCTTTTCCAACCTTACGTGTTATGTAATGTAACAATTTAATTATTTTTTAGCATCAGATTGCTAATCCGTGGTGCAAGTTATTCGTACCGAGGGTTCGAATCCCTCTCTTTCCGATTCCGTCGATGACTTGGTATTTTTTTAAAAATTTATCGAACCTTTTTGCTTTTGCTTTATTTAATATATTTATATTTATTTATTTATTTAATATATAAATATGTAGAATAAATAAAATGCTCAGAACATTGAAAAATCAAGCAAGGAAAAGCTTTTATTTTTTATTCTTCACGCCCAGGATTGCGCCCTAGATCATTAGATAAAAATACAAAGATGAAGAGAGAAACAAAAAATATCACTAATGTGTAAACAAAGAGTTTTAAAGTAAGCATTACATAATCTCCAAAATCTTTTTTGGTGATGTGTCCTCTGTGTTCTGACATCATCATAGATGATACTTCTACTCTTTATTCATCCTTTCCTCTGTGTTCTGATGTCAGCACAAATGATACTTCTCCTCTCTATTCCTCTTTGCCTCTGTGTTCTGACGTCAGCACAGATGATTTTTCTCCCCTTTATTCCTCCTTGCCTCTGTGTTCTGACGTCAGCACAGACGATACTTCTCCTCTCTTTTCCTCCTTACCTCTGTGCTCTGACGTCAGCACATACAATACTTCTCCTCTCTATTCCTCTTTGCCTCTGTGTTCTGACGTCAGCACAGATGATATTCTCCTTCTAAATTTCCCTTGCCTCTGTGTTGTGACGTCATCATAGACGATATTCTTCCTATGTATTTTTCCTTTGCATCTACCTTATTTAATGCAATCCATCAACCTTCTCAGCTGGTCTCATTCATTCAACTCTCAGGTCAGAATCACCCAAACTTAAAGCTCATGGGAAATAGGTTTATAATTTAGGAACAAGCAGAAAACCTTTTTGCACACATAAAACATGTTCAGTTACAAACTGTGCATGCATTCATCTTGTCAAACAAATCATGAGCATATCAGAATGGTTTGGGTGGATCCAAAACAGAGCGTACTACACATTTCCCTTAAGGGTCCTGTGTAGCCGTGAATAGAATGTATTATCGCAATTCCAATTTATGGTCTTGCATAGGCGTGAACTTATGGGAGTCCACAAAGGAGCTCCATGCCACTAGTAGGTAGGCGGGAGAATCCTTTAGACAAGTACACTTGACTTAACTTAGGGGACCACCAGAAACCCACATAAAACATATATTTCATGATCTTGAATGCTTACTGGCCAAACTGGCAATTCTTGGAAGCTTGCTTTTCATATCTGAAAACATGATTTCATAAATTTGCAACTTTTTGAAGAAAATATTTTTTGTTTTTAAAACATACAGCAACATATAACACTTTTTGCTACTACAAACAAGGAACAAACAAATGCACATTAAAAGAAAACTTTTATGGCTTATTGCTTCATCATAAAATTGTAACCCACCTTAAAAAACCCACCTTAAAAATACTTAAACTGGAAATTCTTTCCTCTTGCTTCTTTTGCCTCTCTTGAACTCCTCCTTAATTTCCTTCATAAAGACACAACTCCCATTCAATAAAAATTTCGATTTGACTAACCCATAATGCACATTCACTAAAATGGATTATGGGATACTTAACCCATATATTTCTTAAGCTCTTTGAACCAAAACCTTTCAAAACTCCAAGGGATTAAGATCGATTGAATCTCCACCAAATAATGAGATTCTTGGCTCTAAAGAAAACTCTTTCATTCCTCTTTCTTTTCCCCTTCTTACGTAACCTCATATTCTCTCTTTAAACCTCAAAAAAATTGTGACCTAGTTAAAAGCTCTATTCTTTTCACTCATCTTCAGAACCTCTCTTCCTTTCTTCTTTCTCTTCTTTTCTCTCCCATTCTTGTTTGTCACTCTTCTAAAATAACAAGGCAATAATTCCTTTTCCTAATGTACCCTTAATGAGTCCCAAAAGTCCACTTTATCCTTCCTTATAAGCTTAGGCTGTTTTGATACTTAAGCTACATGCCAAAAAGGCCCTCAATTCATTCTTATGCATTTATTTCACTAACTAGTGAAATAAAATTTTACTCACATTGTAATAAATAAATAATCTCCAAAAATTATTCTATCATAATCCCAAAAATTATTCTAAGGAAAAAATTCAAATCTCATGCTTATTCTATAAACTATTATGCTTAATTTAACGAAAAATTCCAAGGGCCAACAGGCCATAATCGTGACAAAAAGAAAAAAGTAACGGCCATGATCGTGGCAAGCAGGGCCACAATTGTGCCCTGCGTCAAGCTACATGAAAACTCAATTTTTGGGTAATTTTTTGAACCGTTTCAACCCCGAGTTTGACCTAGAGCTGCTACCAAATAAGTAGAACAATACCTAGTAGCCACCAAGAGAGATTAGAGAGCAGAGAGAGCTGCATAAACATGAGAGTCTCCAGAAAATTTGAGGGAAAACCTAGTTAGAGATCAATTGATTAAGGAAATAGAGGCACGGAGACACGCTTGACGCGACGTACT
This sequence comes from Erythroxylum minutifolium, assembly GCA_027123815.1. Classification (NCBI taxonomy): domain Eukaryota; kingdom Viridiplantae; phylum Streptophyta; class Magnoliopsida; order Malpighiales; family Erythroxylaceae; genus Erythroxylum; species Erythroxylum minutifolium. The sequence goes on along the minus strand of JAOTJB010329170.1, from coordinate 777 downwards.
TCCTAGAACAAGTAATTTCCCACAGTTGCAACTCCGAGATCCATTCCGACAGTATTTTGTAGTACTTATTTCGATTTCATTAATGTATGGGATTTGAGATTGATTAGAATTAATTGTCGTTAAGTGTTGATTTTTCTGTCTAAACTCACCTTCGGGGTTATTTATTCTTGAGATTAATAAAATTGATTTGATTGTGTTTTATTTCAATTTTTTGTGATTTAATTTGATTCTTCGTAACTGGGCAATAAACTAAGAGGGTGAGCCAGTGAAAATCGTCGATTTAGTTTAATGAGAGTTAGGTAAATCAATAGGTAGAGAATTGAATCAAGTTGGTAGGCTCATGTAACGAGAGATTAAGCGTAGATTCCCGATAAGTTAATAGACAGAATTAGAACTAATTTAGGTTTTGGACAAATTACGGATCGAGAAATCGTAATTTCCATAATTTGAGTTAGGGATTCTTAATTAGGGTTAAGAATTATAACTCAAGAGAGAGTAATTCACCCTAGGATCGTCTAGGCCCATTAAATCAAAAATTTTATAATTGGGTAGATTTTCTTTAATTTTGAATAGATTCCCCCTTTCTCTCAATTGATCGCTTATAGGTTGAAATTTGGATTATTTGTGAGTTCGCTTTTGTTTGTTCTCTTAGGTGTTTAATTTCTCGTATTTGATTCTAAATTGATTTAAATTTTTACATTAGTTGTTAATTTAGGTTTGCTAGCTTAACTGCCGTTAGATTTTAAGACTAGTTCCCTTCCTCATGGGATCGACACC
>JAOTJB010329097.1:0-13492 GCA_027123815.1 Erythroxylum minutifolium | reverse complement strand
GGGATAATTGTCATGAATGCACGTACAATAAATTTTATATGCACATTTCACTATTCACACATGCATGAGCATGAGATACCTCGATTTACCACACTCGGACCCGTTTCTCTGGTCCGACCCGTTCTCTGAAAACGGGATGTTACACTATAAGTTATATATAATCATTAATAAGCAAAATCTATGTTTAGGGGCTTTGAACTAAATATACAATTTAATCGAGATCTAAGTGTTAATTTGTTTACCCTTTCCAATTGTACACACACATTAATAATTCTTTGGTCTTTTCGACTTTGTAATTGTTCCTAAGTATATTTTCATGAAAAGTCGAGCTTACTACAAGTTCGATAGGTTTTTATTAACTAAATACTTTTTTTAATGAACATAGACTTAGTCTTTTTACGCGGAGGCAAACATTGGTAATGAATGTCGATCCAGTTACTCAACTAAGTCATGTTTTTATTAAACAGCTTGGTTGAAATATCATTGCAGCCTTTTGACACGAAGGCACACATTTGTGATGCGTGTCGATCAGGTTACTCAGCTATATCACGTTTTTAACTAGATACTAGTGCTATTCATAACTTGGAGGCCAGCGACATAGTGATTTATTTAACAAAAATGCTTTTATTTATTTATTTATTTATTGCCTGCCTTGTTGTTTAAGCTACTCGTCTCCATGAAAAATACTAGTTAAGATACTTAAGTAGAAAGACCTCAAATTATGAATGAATGTGACAACCTATAGGGTGCTAAATTTTCACTAAATCCTAATTAAGATGTATATTTATCCAAAGTCTCCTAATTCACTAATTTTGCGAGCTAATGATTATTTACAACCTACTAGACTATGTTTAAAATTAAATAAATTTCACTCCATCTAAGCCACTGATACATTCAAATAATTCACAAGATGCAACTTAATAACTATCATACGATATGTAAAAATCACATTCAAAAGCAAAGACACATAATCCCTCCCCATACTTGAACAACACATTGTCCTCAATGTGAGAAGAGAGCACATAAACATATAAAATATAAGAAAAAACATAATTTAAATTAAACAAAAAAATAAACATAAAAATTAAAACTGGAGGCTAATTTGGAAAAGAAAAATAACTGAATGGAAAAAAACTGGGTTAGACATAAATCCTATGGAGATGGTGATGGAGTCGAAGGTGGAAATTGAACTCCTTAAGCCTCAAAATATCTGTGGATCCGACGAATATCCTGGCTCTGGCGTCTTTGTGTGCAGGCTATCTCTGCAAGTGTCCTGTTGGTGGTGGAGACTGGATCGAGAACTTCCTTCCAGCCTTGTTCTTCTTCCTCTTCCTCGGATTTTTCAGTAGACTCTTCTTCCTGCTGAAGTGGCAATGAGCTTGAACTTACCTAACTTGCCCTAATTCAAACATGTGTCTTTTGGTTGATATCTTTAAGTTCCATATTATGGGACTTAAGGATTTTAGCCCGCAATAAGTGATGGTGGTTTAAGAATTCTGGGAGGTGAACAGTTAACCCCCTCTGTTTCATACCAAAATATTCTGCAATGGCTGACACTATACACCCCATTCCTAGATTGTTGCTCCTCTTGCGTGAAGTCACAACAATGGAATTTTGCACATGTGTGGATGTGCAGACTGGAATACTATGGTTTATGTACCACAACATAAAAAGTTCCTTAGTGGAACACTTGTTGGTTATGGTTTTATTGAAAACCAGCTGACACATAAATTTGTGCAGTAACAAGTGTTCATGGGACCGTAAAATGTTGTTATGAGCATTCTTTGCATGAAATTGCTTAATTCCAGTAAGCTCATTCTAGTACTGGGAAGGACGGAAGTCTTGATGATGGTCGATAATGGAGGATTCAGGGAATCTGCACATCTTGCACATAATTTCGACATTTAATTCATATGCCCATCCTCCCAATCTAAACCACAACTCTTTTGGATTTTTAGGTTCGTAGGTTAGGTAAGTGAAAAGTTCCAGTGAAAGCTCCTCATAAACAGAAAATTGAAATTGTATGAACTGAGCCGACTGGATCCTCTCGGCCTGGTTTTCTACTTGTTCACGCAATTTTAGCCTATCAAGGGTGTCAAAATCAAAGTATTTAGGAACTACAATTTGTCTAGCACGAAGGGATTGAAAACGAGTACCTTCTTCTTCTGTATAGATCGGGAAGGTTACGCTATAACCTGGCGCTCGGTCCCCTCTCCCATATCCAGCAACTTGTTGTTGTCCATATAGTTCCCATCTGGCTGATTGTTTAATGCATGGCATAGTTGGGTAGAAATTTGGAAGAAATTGAAGGTTGACAAATTCTAGAGAGATTTAAAAGTGTATGGATGCTTAAATTATAAAGAGATAAAATGAAAATGAAAGTGAAAGTAAAAATGAAGTTAGAACTGAATATATAGGTGGTAAAAAGGGTAAAATGGTAATAGTTCTTTTTAAGAAATGCGTCCCCCCTTTCTGCATAGTCGCAGGCCATGATTGTGGCCTGAGGCTTTCCACCAACGAATCGCACGCAGGCCACGGTCATGGCCGGCGGCTATCCACTAACACCAATTTCCTTCTTTGTTCTTTTCACTAGTTTGTTTCAATTTCACTTCCTAATCCTTTGTGCCCCTTTTTTCATCTCTCTTTTCATGTTTGAACATCATCCATATAATTTCGAAATCTGATTCCTTTCTCAATCTTATTCAAAAACAAAATTAATCCTAACTACAGAATTTCAAACATTCTAGCAAAATTAAACAACAGAACTATTTTTTCCATGGGTTGCCTCCCATGCAATGCTTCTTTTAACGTCAGTAGCTTGATGCTCCTTTACGCTCATGGTGGTCAGAACGAATGGTGCGATGGTTGTGTCGTCATTAATCTCAAAGTTTGAACTTTGGCTACCATACTACAATCCCCACCTTCCTTGTAATTCTCTTTTCCTCGCCTTCTCCTTCACGAGCGCCTCTTCCTAAAAGCATTCCTAGGATCCTCTATATCCTCCCATTCTCCTCGAGGTTCAGGTTCCTTAATATCCACTAGAGGTGAAGAAGATCCGTACTCTCTTATAGTCACCTTGAAGCTCAATTTCACCTTTCCTATCCTTAGAGTTAATTTTCCCCCATCCACATCAATGATTGAACACGCAGTGGCCAATAATGGTCTTCCAAGAACTATCGAGGTATCCATATCTTCGCTAATGTCTAGTATGTAGAAGTCTGTAAGGAAGATATATTTATCAACCTTTACAAGCACATCCTTTAGAATCCCTAAGGGCTTATGCGTTGTCCTGTTGGCCATCTTTACTAGAAACTTGGTGGATACTAACTGTCTTAACCCCAATTTCAAACTGAAGGTGTAGGGAATCATGCTTATACTCATGCCCAAATCCACGAATACCCTATCTATGATGATTCTATTGATGCTGTAGTGGATGAAAAAGTTCCCTGAACACCTTTTCTACAATATTAGGTTCGTCTTCCAATTGTCACTCCTTAACCTTCTTTTTGACAAATTACTGTAATTTGAGCTTCATCTGTACTTATTTTGTCATTTCCTCGATCTTGTTTTGCTCAATCTACTGTAATTTTTTTGCTTCCTTCTTTGCATATAACTCCTGCTGCTACATAATAGGGAATAGAAATACACATCGAGTTGCCTCAAATGATTCGATCATGGGCTCACTAGGAAAGTCTTCTTTATTTGCTTGACTTTCTCCTTCATATTCTCCTCCCTTTACCTTCTCAGGTTCCTCATCTTGGGTCCGACTGATGACCATGATATGTTCCTTTGGATTGGAATCAGTGTTGCTTGAAAGAGTTCCAGCATTCCTAGTAGACATTGTCTCTGCTAATTGCCCCACTTGGACTTCTAGATTGTGTATGGACGAGGCATGATTCTTCATAACTTGCTCGAATTTGCCCTCGAGCCTCCTATGTGCTTCCTCCATACCTCTAATCTTATCCAAAATCCTGTCCAACTTTGATTCCATCGAGCTTGCATTATCTTGCTAGGAGCCCGATTGTCCCTGAGGCTTGAACTATCTGCTAGTGTTGTTCGACCAGAAGAAGTTCAGATAAGTCTTCCACCCGGGGTTATAAGTGTTGGAGTAGGGATTGTTACCCCCTCCTTGGCCATATTGTGCCCCCATGTAGTTCACTTACTCCTGGTTTTCTTCCTTCATTAGGTAGCGGTCCAAGTTGTCATGGTCTAACTGTCCACAAAGCTCACACTTCAGTTGTGTTCCTTCACCTGAGCTGAGGATGATGCCTTCATATTGTTTAGTTGTCGTGTCAAATTTTCGATCTTTTCTTGCATCTCTGTCATATGATGGACCGTAATAATTCCTTTACGCTCTCTAAAAGAAGCAGGTTGCCTTCCTCGATCATTCGTCCATAGGCAACTGTTGCTTGCCATTTCCTCAATTAGGTCCTCTGCCTTATCAATAGTTTTTTGCATCAAGGATCCTCCTGACGCTGCGTCGAGCGTGCCTCTTGTCTGTGGGTTAACTCCATTGTAAAAAGTCTACAAAAGGAATTCCTTGGGTAACTTATAGTGTGGGCACTTCTTTTGCAGGTCTTTATATCTTTCCCACGCTGTATAGATCTACTCCCCATCACCTTGTTGGAAATTGGTGATTTCCTTTATAATCTTCATTGTTTTGGTCAACAGGAAGTATTTGTCTAGGAAGGCACGCACAAGTTGATGCTACGTCGTGATGTTAGCAGGGCTTAGTGAATGATACCAAGCCTTCGCTCTATCTTTAAGTGTAAAGGAGCATAGCCTAATTCTAACCGTATCCTTTGACATCTGATGATACCAGAATGTATTACAGATCTCGAGGAAGTTAACGATGTGCACATTGGAATCCTCATTCGCCAATCTATAGAATTTCACATTCTATTGAAGCATATTGAGGAGGGTCAGTTTTACCTCAAACGAGGCCACTTGAACTGACGGCCTAGCCACTCCTTGGTTTGACAGGTTGAACCCTGGCCTTATGAAGTCCATCAAGGTCCTCTGTTGCTGTCCTCGGTTCGCTTCCTGATCCATATTCTTTTAAAATTCCTCGGCTATTGTTGATTTTTTGATTTCTTCTTCTTCTTCTCACCGAGCTTTCCTAAGGGTTCAATTTAATCCTGTGATGTCTAAATTTAACGTCTTTACTGCACGACTCGAACCTCTCGTGACTCTTGTATTCATGCAAGAGCACGAATTCTAAAATGAACCGAAAGAAACAAAAACAAAAATTAAAACTAATCTAACGCCTTAAACTATAGAACTCAACTATCGCATCCTCGACAATGGCGCCAAAAACTTGATTGTAGGTTTACGTATGCTAAGTTTTACTATTTTAACCTCGATAATACCAAAAGCGCACGGGTTATTTGCGTAGTACCTAAGGTATTGATCCCACAAGGAGGGGTAATCTAATCCTAAAATCTAAGGTAGAACTAAAATACAACTATCTAAAATAAACAAACAATGTAGAAATTAATCAATAAAAATAATCAAATACGAGAATTAAATGTCGGAAATAAAAAACAAGTAGCAAATCACACAGCCCAATGTAAAATCAACCTAGGAATTACCAATTGAGAGAAAGGGGGTTTTAATCCGAAATTACTAAAAATCTAATCAATTATCAATTATCGAGTTACCGGATCTAGATGGTCCTAGGGTGAATTACTCTCTCTCTCAAGTTATAATCTTTAAACCCTATTTAATAATCCCTAATTTAAATTATGGAATTGTGATCTCTCGATTCACAATTGACCTAAAACCTAAATTAGTTCTAAAATTGTCTAATAACCTACTGAGAACCTATGCTTAATCTCTCATTACACGATTTTATCGGTTTGATTCAATTCTCTACCTATCAAATTACCTAACTCTCGTTAGCCTAATTTGATTATTTTCACTCGGACAACAATTAATTTCAATAATCATCCCAATTTTATACATCCATAAAATTGAAATAAAAATAGAAATACTATTGGAATGGATTCGTGGAGGTAGCGACTGCGGGAAACCACCTGTTCCGAGAAGTATGTTGCGTCAAGCTTCATATCCGTGACTCTCTTCCTTCGTCGGCTTCCTCAATCTCTCGATAACTCTCTAGGTTTTTTCTCAGAATGTGGCTGTCGTGAATGCCCTTTTTTCATACTCTCCAAGGATGCTGGTTTTGTCCCTTTATGATTTATTTATACTTTGGACGCCCTAGGTTTAATTCGGGGTCGAAACGGTCCGAAAAATCTTACAAAACTCGAGTTTTCACTTCAGCCTAACACAGGCCCCGACCATGGCCCTGCATACCACGATTGTGGCCAGCGCCTAAACCTTTTTGTCACGATCGTGGCCTAGATCCAAGCTCTCTGTCACGACCGTGCCCAAAGTGCACGATCGTGGCTTGGCTACCCTGGTTCGTCCCTCTCTGCCACGATTGTGACTTATTGTGCCACGATCGTGGGCTATGTTTTTGGCCTAAAACTCTTTGTAACTTCTTCGTTCTTCGTTGTTTACCCTGAAACAATAGCAAACACATCAAAGTACCTCAAAAATATAACAATTAAGCACAAAGACTTATACTAACCTATAAAAACACTTAAACACATAAACTAACACAATTAAACTATAAATACACAGTCAACACTCAAATTCACACTAAATGCCTAACAAATTACACCCTAAAATACAATGCAAATAACAACTATCAAATCTCATACACTTATATGGCATCAAACAAAGAACACAACGTTTAAAACTTAACTCCTTATTTCATTAATTACCAAAAGTTACATTATAACAATACCTTCATTTAACAAATATTTACATTATCATTAACATCTCTCTTTATACAAGACCTACATGTAAAGAAAACTACTTAAACATAACTACAACTCCTTAGATGCCAACAGACAGACCTTTGAGCCATAACTTAATCCAAATCAATCTTCTAGAATACCTTAGGAACTAGGTCCCTTGTCTTGTACCTGAAAATCCACGTTGCAATTTTGATCAGTTTTACCAACTTAGTGAGTGAACCATCTTTGATGATTTCACACATTCAACACCTCAAACATAGTATATATAATCCAAATACATAATAGTCTTCATTTCATCAAATCATATCATCTTTTCAGGTAACATCATCATCTATCTCAGTTAATCTTCATTTCAGCAAATCATATCATCTTTTCAGGTAACAACATCATCTATCTTAGTTAATCATTTTATCAAAAGTACACAAGTGAGGCATATCACACTATCATCACAATTCAGAAGTATTTTTCATAATCATATAGTTCATAATCATGTACTAATGCAAATGCTTATTAGACTACACTCTCGTTATTATATGTTGTAACCGAGTGCCTTCAAATATAGATGCATATATTGACATGTATTGGTTCAATCAGATACAGAAATCATAGATCAAAGCTCTACATGCAGAATTTTGAGCTTAAAGCTCTTTTAAACTAGCTACTCTGGTCACAATGCCTTTATCTGGTCATGCATTTAATGTAATGCATCAAGTCACAGAATATGCCATGAACAACAATTACTTATGATGCATAAATAGAATATCATATTCATAGGACCTCAGTACGGTATTTAACTTTCGTTAAGTATTCAGAAATTATTCAAAATTCAGATGCAAACAGATATCATTCAAATCTCAGACGTAAATAGAACACTTCCAATATATTCCCAAATATCAATCTCCTCGGACCTTAAAGTCCAGAATTATCACAATCAAGTCATTAACAGTTCAATATATAGGAATTAAATAGAAACATAAATAAATCAACCCTAGTGATATCTTCTAGGTTGACTCACAGTATACTCCCGTAAATGCTATTGCCTGGATGGTCTGAAAATGTCTTGTTGATGACGTTCGACTTAAGCATCTAAATACACATACATTGTACACATTAATATCATGATCAAAAAAATACATATTCAATTATGCACATACATATATGTGCTATGTTCAATGCATACCCAATGACTATCCCATGTATGTTTCCTTAATCATAATTCATAATCATTCACATATGTCACTTGGATATGTCTTGTTTGCATTTAGGTTAATACCTTAAGTAGACTTGATCATGCTCAATTCATTAACCATACATTTATTGACTCTTTTCTAGCATTACAAATATTTCACATAATTCCCAATTCCCATTCATTCATTCATAATACAATATTCATAACCTTTGGAATACATTTGCTTTCATATGAACATTCCATTCCTTTAATAGTCCTTCATTCCAAACTTATATGCATTGTTATCAAACATTCTTTTCCTTAAAGTATAACATCAAAGATCAATCAAAACTTATTACATATTTAACCAACTTTTCCAATAACAAATTATGTTCATTTTAAGCCCTAATTAAGTCCAAATACATCATAATTAAGTACCTTATCCTTAATTGGTTCAACCATTGCACAAATCAAAACATTAACATGTAAAAGCACTACCACAATCGTGACAAAAGTTGTTGCATCTTTCCACATCTTTTTTCTGCATTTTTTTCCATATTTTCTCAGGATAGGTTTCGGGTCAGTTTTGTATGGTCATTCTAACATAGAAACATAGGTTTCTAGGCAATAAGCCCTTCTAAAAAAATTTTCCTCTATGTCTTAAGTTTCTAAATTTCATACAATGTGGTTCATTATTTCTAGAGTTATACCCAAAATACTACAAACTATTATCTAAAAGTGACAGCACCCAGTACTCAAATTCAAGCCAAATTTCACAACCCTTAGGGGCAGAATTCAAATTCAATTCCTTTATGAAAATTGTATCCATATGTCTCTATTTTAGTATGAATTATAAATCATCTCATTTGGATATCTACAGATCAAGATATGGCCAAAATACATATGCATGTTTGGTGGAAACACTCCATCTGATGTATTCCAGCACACTTCATCATCAACCTTTCAAGCAATTCATTCCAATTCAAGCATCATTCTTATACCATTTAACATACCTTAAAGCTCAGATTGTTACTTACCTATTATACTTCCAATTGAACACAAAACTTCAGACTAAACCAAGTCTCCAATCATGCAAGATCAATCACGAACTCTATGTGAAAACAGATTATTTTTTTGATAACAATATGAAGTCCACTTTCAGCCGATTCCTTAGCTAATTTATGAAGGGTTAACTTGTGATTTTCATGCAATAGCTTAGCTAGGGTTAACATGTATATTTTGTGTAACAATTTAGACTAGGTTTCAGGCAAGTTACAGAGAAAAGGGAAGAACAATTTTGGTGGACAAAGAAGAGTGAAGGTAGCTGCAGAAACTTTGCTTAGTCAAACTACTAGATGTCAACTTCTAAGCTCAACATTTTTCCTAAGGCATGTATTAAATTTTCTTAATCAAAATGCCACCACTAATCCACTCCATAAATTGCCATTTGTCATTAAATGATTAGTCCATATGTCACTTACTAATTACTCCACTTGTCACATAATAATTGGTCCATTTGTCACACATTTACTATTCCATTTGTCACACATTTAACTATGCCAAATGTCACTCAATTGTAGGCTTACTCATCCTAATTTTTCATGTCTCAATCTGGCCACTTGGCATTTTTCTAAGACTAAATGTACATGTTCATTTATCAATCTCCCAATTATGACAATCAATTCCAAGTTGCTAATTATAATCCATCAATTCTTGTCTTTGGTAAGCCAAAGCATAAGACATTGGAAAAGCATATTCATATCTCATATCACATTCAATTTCATACCCCAGAATATGTCAATTGAGTGCAATTTGTCTAACTTACAATTTATTTGTGTATGCTTATATTATGTCTTTGAATACACTTATGAACTCATTCTATAAATGTATTAATTTCATATTATATGCTGACACTCATAGGACTCATTAGTCCAATTCTTTAAATCTCTCAATCATTTGAGAGACAGGATGCTACATTTAAGAAAGGAGATTCTAGACGAAGCTCATGTAGCAGCTTATGCCATGCATCCTAGTACCACTAAAATGTACAACACACTGAAGCAGTATTTCTGGTGACCAGGGATGAAGAAACAAGTAGTCGAATATGCTAGGTGTTTAATTTGTCAGTAGATTAAGGCTGAGCATCTAGCTCCAATTGGGAAGCTACATTCGTTACCTATTTTGGAGTAAAAATGGGAGCGAATTACGATGATTTCATTATGGGATTGCTAATAACTCTAAGGCAATATGTTGCAATATGGGTTGTGGTGGACCGATTGACAAAGTCGGCCTATTTCTTACTATTAAGAGAGAATAACTCACTAAACCAGTTATCCCGGAGGTATATGAATGAAGTAGTGAAGTTACATGGGGTTTTAGTGTCCAATGTATCGGACAGAGATCCTAAATTTATTTCAAGATTTAGGAAAAGCTTACAGATAGCTATGAGTATGGAGTTGAACTTCAATACTGCATTTCATCCTTAAACAGATGGAGAGAGTGAGAGGACAATTAAGACTGTTGAAGATAGGTTCAGGGCTTGTGTAGTGGAGTTTCAAGGAGCATGGGATCAGTATATAGCCTTGATTAAATTTGCTTACAACAAATATTATCTATAGTATCGAAATGGCACCATATGAGGCGTTGTATACAAGAAAATATTGTTCGCCTCTGTATAGGGATGAAGAGGGTTTGAGAATCGTAGAAGGCCTAAAATTGATAGAGAATACTGTGGATAAAGTGAAAGTGATCCATAGTTAAATTAAAGCAGCCCAAGATAGACAGAAGAGTTATATAGATCAGTATCGAAGGGATATAGAATACAGAGTAGGAGAAAGAGTGTTTCTGAGAGTATCTCCTTGGTAAAGAGTGCTGAGGTTTAGTAACAAGGGTAAGCTGAGCCCTAGATATATTGGTCCTTATGAGATCATTGAGAGAATTGGGTCATTAGCATACAAGTTAGCTTTATCAATTGAGATGTCTTAGATACACAATGTGTTTCATATAAGTATGCTTAGAAGATGTTGATCTGATCCGATGCATGTATTACCTACTCAAGAGATTGAAGTTGCTAGTAATCTGAGTTATATTAAGGACCCAATCAAGATAGTGGGACATTAGAAAAAACAATTGAGAAACCTAGTAATTCCATTGGTGAAAGTCCTTCAGAAGAATCACTCGAGTGAAGAAGCTATATGGGAAACGGAGGAGCACATGAGGAAACAATATCCCCACTTATTTGAACAATCAGGTAAGAATTTCGATGACAAAATTTCTCAAGGAGGGGAGAATTGTAATATCCCGTTTTCCCATACTAAGGGTTAGAACCCTATAATACTATACACGAGAAATAGTAATGAGAAAATAGGAAATGCATTTCATACTTATGCATAATATAGTACACATACACGTGAATTTGATTCTTGCACACATTATAATGATTGTTCATACACTCATTTGACATTTTCCAGGTATGATTGATTTTCAAATGATTATGATGTGAATTGTGGATTATATGTCTTAAAAAATTGATTTGGTGAATTATATTAATGATTCAATTTTTTAATAAAATTTGAGAAATTTTTTAGATTTTGAGTATTTTTAAACTAGAAAAAATGCCAAGTAGCAAGACAATTGATAAATGGTAGTAGAAATAAGTGTCAAATGGTAGCAAAAATTTTTATAAATGAATTTAGGATTTTATGACAAGTGTTATAGAAAATTGGAAGAAATTTGAATTAGAAATTGGAGACAAATGGACTAGTTGTTTTAAAAGGACCCATTAGAAATGATAAGAGGAGGACATGTTGCAAGTGACAAGTGTCATGCCACTTGCCACACACCTTACGCAAGACCAATTTTGACTTATTTTTCACTCTTGCTTTCTTCTTCTCTTCGTAACCTTCTCCATCTCTTCTTTTCTTCATTTCCATAATACCCCCAGTCTTCATTAATGTTGAACCTTGCTTTCACCCTTCACTTGCTACTTTCACTTTCGTTATCTTCGTCATCTTACCACTAGAAAACCTAACCTACCCCACCTCTATGTTGATGATCGTGTGACATGAGGAGTTAGCGTTTCTTTGAGATTTTGAAGAAGTTTAGAGTAAATCAAGTAAGTAGCATGTTAATCTTCATGGGTAGTAAGTGAAACAAATATGGTGATTATTTTGATATTAAATGATTATGAGAATAGTGATCAATATATATGCATCGTGGATGGAGAATGAGAATATTGATGTCTTGTTTTGTGTATATGATGAGTAATAATTTATGAAGTGTTATAGAGATGTGTGGGATAGATTAGTAGTGTAAATGATGTATGAAAATGAAGAAAAATATTGAGGAATAAATGGAAATATTTATGACTGGTTTTGTGTTTATGATTAATAATAGATTATGAGTTGTATTAAAGATGTTTTTAAAATAAAATGGGTATGGAAATAGTGTTTGGATGAGAGTTGAAAGTTGACAAATATAGAAAAGTATTTATTTCTTATTTTTGTGTTGATAATGAAGGTAGAAATTTGATTAATGAATGTATATGTCGTGTTCTTATTTTGAGAGTATTAGAATCATGAGTTATAAATTGTTATATAGAGGAAATGGATTTTGGATTAAGGGTAAAATGAAAGTAAAATTATGTTTAAGAAAGGTGTTTAGTAATGCTCTTGAAATGAAAAGGAGCAAGAATTTAGTAAAATAGAGAATAATAGATAATATATTTTGATTTAGTATGATTGATGAACCTTAAGTATGAGTTGTCTTAATAATGATATAGAGATAGGAATGAGGAGAGATTAAAAAGGGAAATGGAGTAGAGATGATTAACTTTATTTAAGATGTCTTGAATATAGTAAAAAGAAAGTTAGAAATGCATGCATGATACGATATCAAGAAAAAAAGCGGTTAAGAGAATGATGATGAATCAAATTAGTAAAGTTTTGAGAGCAATCAATATGGTAGTTGAATTAGCATGTAATGAAGTTACATAAATGGATGTGAATATTGGAAAATTTGGTGTGGAATTCATGTTAGTATATACATGTTGAATTTGTGAGAATAGAGGAAGAAAATGCAAGGCACGATCGTGGCCCTCACCCCATGATCGTGGCCTGACAAAAATATGGTTATGTCACGATCATGGGGAATGGTTAGTCCCACGAACTTCTGACACGATCGTAGGAAGGACCACCACGATCTTGAGCAGACACTTAGAGTAGAAAGTTGTCATTTGAGTGATGTTTGAACCAACTAATATTGAGGTACTTCCTCATGATGTATTTAGGCTTGAATGAGGCCAAGAATGAACTTAGTTGGTGATGGATTAGGTGATTAATGTAACATCCCCTCACTTATGAGAAGGGGTAAATTGGTAATTTGGCACGGGTTAGGAGTGTTTACTATAGCATTGACATCTTCATGCATTCATATATGCACATGAATAGTAAATAGTGAATTTTTGCACATGTAAATGTTTGTACATGCATTCATGACATTT